>JAVJIF010004449.1:0-240621 GCA_038442645.1 Agave tequilana
ACCGACAGGCCAATCTGGCTCCCAACGGCTAGTTTTCTAGCCATATAAATTGGGGCTTTTTGGGGCTGTTTTGGTTAAGATTTTTGGAGAGTTTAAAGCCAGTTTTTCCTACTCTATTAAGAGGTTTTCTCCACTAAATTGAGAGCAAATATTTCCAATCAAAAGGAGAGTTTATCAAGAGTGTTTAAAAGTGATTTTCTTGAGTTTTCCTCCACCATTTCAATCCTTATTTTTCTCACAAACACTTAAGTCATCCATTGATATATTCATCCTATAGGAGTGTTATTGTGAGATTGTTTTTAGGTGATAGTGTTGTGATCACCAAAAACTTCATCTTTGTTCTTTGAGGAGGCGGACGTGTGTGTTCGCATTGTTTTGGGTTCTAGTGGGAACTCGGTGTTTGAGGTGTGACCTCGGCGAGCTAGTGGGCTTGCGGTGTGTACGGGACTAGAGAGTCCAAGGAGTTCAAGTGTGAACTCGCCTTGTAGGTGTTGCGGCACCGAGTGATCCGGTGGGATCGATTTTAGTGGAAATCCTTCAAGTGTGAAGGCGGGGACGTAGTAGAGCAGTGTGCTCGAATCTCGAAACAAATCTCCCGTGTTTGCGAGTGCTCACTCTCTATCTCTTACTCTTGTATTTATATCTTGCATGTTAATATTGTCTTTATCTTTATATGCTTGATATATTGTGTGCTTAATTGTTATATGCTGGGGATTGTTTGCTAACACTAGTCTTCAACCAAGAGAGCCAACGCGGCACCTCAACTCTTATCTAGAGGAATCTTGAGGAGTTAGTCCAAAGCCCTTCACGGGAAATTCGGCTACACTCTTGTGTTAAACTTGGTGTTTAGTTTAATAAGTTTTTAATCCGCATTTAGTGACCATTAGATTAGCCATCACCTATTCACCCCCCCTCTAGGTGATTTACAATAAGCAGGCTGCCCCTGGTTCCGAGCGAAGACTTTGACTTTTCTCTGTCGTTACCACGCTTAGTGGGGTGGTTGGCGAAAATCTTCATTGCCTCCTCTAACTGGATGTAAGGCTAAACTCGGGATAAAATCTAGCTCATCCGAGTGACATTGTGCTTCAGAAGATATTTGTACAGGGGTGTTGACATTTTCAAAAGACAGAAACTCAGTTTAGTGTCTAACTTGTTGACATTTCCAAAAAAATAGGTCACAAATGGTTGAACAGACAGTTCAAGTTCAGCCAAAATGGTTAACTTAACCAAATTGGCTAGCTCCGCTTGGAACTTTAGCCCCACAGTGGGCTAGCTCCGTTTGGAGCTTTAGCCCCGTTTGGAGCTTTAGCCCCATAGTGGGCTAGCTCCATATGGAGATCTAGCCTCGGAATGGGTTAGTCTACATGGAACTTTAGGAGTTTTTAACTCCAGATCATTTTGACTGTTTCAAATTCTTAAACAGGATTAGCGGGATGACCTCCCACTAATTTAGTGGGGTTAATGCCCCCGTTAAAGCGACAGCTACACCCCATTATCTCCCCATTAAGTGGAGATAATTAAGAGGGTCGTGCCTCTCTTAAAAAAAGAAGGCATAATGGCAAGCTCACACAGAGCCTCCGTAGGTTCACATGAAGCTTTCTAAGCTCGCCCAGAGCATGAATTAGCCTAACATGGGAGGCTATCAAGACAGTTTTCAGTCTATACTGATTTTTAGGGGCGGTTACACTTTTATAAGGCCTATAAATAGCTCATTCTAAGGCTAAACTCAGGGCTGGACTTTTAGCTAAAATTTTTAGAGAAATCCTCTCAAGAGAACTATTCTCTAGTTTTTAAGATTTCAGAAATTCGTTTCTCTAATCCTTCAAGGATAAACTCAGGGTGCTAATACCTTAATCTTTCACTCTCAAAGAATTTCTGGAACCAGGCGAAAAGGAATTCTCAAGCTGTAGATCTCAAGACTCGATCGCTCGTGTGGTCAATGGGACAAAGTGATCGCGCGCTGACCAGACTGCTACCTGCACACTTCCCCAAAATCTCAAAAGAGAGTTCTTGTAATTTTCATTTTTATTACTTATAATTTCTCTTCACCCTTTTTGTAAGTTTTTCCCTTTGATTTTTCAATGAAAAATAAGATGACAACTCCATTGGGACCATTTTCTCTACCAACAAGAAAATGGTGTCGCAATGCAACAATCAGACTCACGAGTCTACTGCTGAGATATTGATCATTCATTTTGACCAAGAGAAGTTTGAGCAACTTCTCTTTAAGGGCAACACAAGCCCCTGGAACGTGCGCGAGTATAGGAAGATCTCATTAGCCAAAGCTCATTTAATTACTTCTTAGAAGCCAGTCTCGGTTGAGACTAACAAGAGTCTCGTAAGCCTATCTCAGTCTCTAGCAAGGCTAAACAGACTCCAAGTGAGTCTACTACAGTCTCAATAGAGACTAAAATGGTTTTGCACGAACCTATCTTAGCTTCTTGCGAAGCCAGAAAGGCTTTGTGCGAGCCTAAGAGAGCCTTTACAAAGGCATGTTGGACCACTAAAAAGTCCAACTTAGCCTCATGCGAGGCTAGAGGTGAATCTCTTCTTCCAGCTTCTAGGAAGCTACTTTAGTCTCTGGTTGCGAGACTATCTCAACTCTTCACAGAGTTAAGCCTCGCTTTTCCCACGAGGCTAAAGCAAAAGCACCGCTTGGTACCAGCGCTACACTTGCGCTTGATTAGTCTACAAAACTACACTTTTATATCGCATTTTCTTACTAATTTATGATAAAATGACGCTTCTCACCCGTCTTTTGGTCTCCTTTACAGATAATCAAGACTAGAAGGGCATAGAGGTAATAAGAGCTTAATTATACCCATTTCTGGTAATTAATTCGGATTTCTTGAAGGCCAAGCTAGAGAGCTTCTAGAAGAATACCTTGGATTCTCGTATTTGAAGCTGTATCTAGAGAATTACATGTCCAAATATTGCAAAACCAGATGCATACAGAAGGTGCTAGAAGCCAGATGAACTACATGACCAAAATTCAGGGCAATTGGCCTAAATATTGCTATGTTTCCTCCTGGCTGTCGCTGCTTTTTGGTGGACCCATGCATCAATTTTGATGTGTGGCTTCGTCTTACCTTCCAGATTCTTCCTATGCCTATAAATACTGCATTTATGGACCTGAGACGAGGGGATGGAGAGCAGTAGCTAGGATTTCTCTCTTTTAGTGCAGTGTAGTGTAGGTGTTCTTCTTCTTTCTTTTGTATTTTATTTCCTTTTAGATTCACGTATTAGGACAGAGAGATTCAGGGATAGAAAGAGAGAGATTGATGTAATAGATGGTGACAATCTATGTAATCTTCCTCATTTCTTCAATGATTTCTTCTCTAACCACTAACATGACTAGCTAACTTTCATTTCATGACAATTTAACTACTAACCACTAATTATCTAATCTCTTCTTGATAATTCAAATGAATCTAATAGCATCTACAAGACCTTACTCTTGCGAGAGCCATTGATGGCTTATGATGATGGATTCTAACATCTAACTTGTTAACTTGCTAACCAAGCTAACTCTCTCTTAGTTTATACTTGCTTCTAATGGTTTTGATGATCAAAGATTTGTATTAGCTTGCTCTTGATGCAAATTTTGTATGTGAGAAACCATCTTATGAGCCATACTTTGTATCGTCTCTTGAAGCAAAGGACTAGTGATGACTTAGAATCCATGTGAGGCAACTATCACTAAGAGGTTAGCATGATTAATAGAGCATTTAGTAGTTAGTTGTCATGAATCTTCTTCTCTTTTTATTTTGTTTTCAAACCTTTTCTTCAACATAAAAATACCATTTTTATTTCATATTGTTTTCATCTCCTATTTCTTCTACTTCTTTTCTTTTATTTTATTTTTTAAAACCGTTTTCCTAAACCTCTTCTTATTTCATTTTCTTTTATCATTTTTCTATTTTCTTGTTTGCTTTCAGAAATTCACAATCACTTCTTATTTGTTTTTCACATCCCCGTTTTCATCACCTTCTCACCTATCACTTCTGAATTATTTTTCTTTTTATTTCTCTCATTCTTTAACAAAGAAGAACTTGTTAACAACCGAAGTGAGTAAGGACTGTTAATGCTTCTATCGCCTTCTGTCCCTGTGGATTCGACCCGTTGAGCCAACGCTATAATGGAAGTATCGAGGGAACATTAGCACACACGCTTTTACACTGATTTCATAAAATACACATTTTCAAGTACCTGGTATCGCCCCGATCAGCGCTCAGCGGGCTATTTAGCTTTGCTAAAATCAAAAGCTAAGCTCGCTTCCAACAGCGAAGCTAAAGAACCACTTGGTGCTTGCGCACACTTGCGCTCAGCGAGGCTAATTTAGCTTCACTAAAATCAAGAGCGTCGCTGAGCAGTACTAAGTTACCTTCTAACGGTGAAACTAAAGCACTAAGTGCAAAGACAACTTCTCTAAGGGAAGTTAAGTCACATGGCGAAGCTATTTTAGGTTCGTCTATAACGAAAAATAAAGTCTTTAAGGCTAATCCTAAGGCTTTTCAGCCCAAGAGAGCTAACTTTCAGTCTCTTCGAGTCTCTGTGCTAGATCGATTGGGTCCGGTTAACACGGACTTAAGAGACTATTTGAGCAACAAACAAAAACTTCACTCTGAGGAGTCAATTCACGTTCCGCCATCCTAGTATGGACAAGCGAAATGTCAGCTAGTGACAATGCATTCTGTCCATTATTATTTGTTCCCCACTACATCTCCTCCAAATCAGCAATCAGTTTTTAACCAGTTATTAATCTAATCTTCTAAGAGACCCAAATCTCAGAAGAAAAAGAAGATAAAGGTATCACGCCTTGCAGCTACCTCTATTAATATAATAAATAGAGGAAGGGATCTGTTACGATCCCAAGGAAGGAGACAACAGAACAAGGGGTTCATACTCCCACATTCAATTCCCCGGACTCTGACTATATCCCAGCTTAGCTCAGGTTCAGGTTGAATAAGAGGGTGTCTTCCATGGTACTTGTTCCAGGGTAGTATTGTGTTCTAGCTTTTTGATAAAATGTTGATGGTGTATGCATATTCAATTAGTATTGTGTTCTAGCTTTTGATAAAATGTTGATGGTGTATGCATATTCAAACCATTTGAATCTCTTAAATTTTATTATGTATTTTGCTTATGGTGCATGTGTTTCCGTAGGAGGTATTATTCATGCATTTAATTGGTTATGCTCAAAAGAAACTAGTAACTAAATTCAATAACTTTTCCCCTTGGAATTGCATTGCTAGATGCACTGGACGTTATAGTTTCTCCTTGCTCTCTACCTCTTCTAGGGGGTAAACAATCCTCAGTTGTATGCTTTTGCAACAAGTACTTGAAGAGAAACAAAATGGAAAACTTCAAGAGTACGGGCATGGAACAAGACGATCATTTGTACTCTGACTCATGAATTGCAAATGAGTGATACATTCAATATGTGACAAGTAAGAAGCTTTTTGAAATTCAATTTGGTTAAATATGATCTCTGTGATCAACATATAAACTAACTTGTTGTTTTTGTTCTATGTCAAATTTTGATATGCTTGACTCTTATAAGTTATTTGTGATGGTGATGAATAGTCCAGGGCTCGAAGTAGTGATAAGTTGCAGTCGTAATGACTGCATTTTAGTTAACTTATAAATTAAAGAACGACCGTCATTTAAAGTTTTTCGATCGAGTATGTGAAAATATGTTGATAGTGGACTCTTTATCAACCTTCATGTGAGCAAATCCAACTGCAAACTTCTTTCATCCTTATTTATGTCAACTTTAATGATACTCACATTGGTTTTTCTAGTGCAGCTACTGTATACCAAGGGGAAATAAAAACGTTATTTTGAGCCTTTTGTTGATGAGATCCAGCTGCTCAAAAATCACATGTTTCTTACGTTGTATGATAATGTCAAGGTTAGATTGTGGAGTTGTGGAGGCGATATGGTTACATATTTTGAGGACCACATACGGTACAGTAGACGTCAATTCGTTAATGAAACGTACATCACTAGCGACAAATTCATAATTTCATAGGGTCTGTTTGGTTGTCGTAATTGGCCGTAATTCGTAAGTTGTAATTGGTAAAGTTTTTTACAGTTGTAAATGAGTTACATGCATGTAAGCTTTATGGTGTTTGGTTGGTAATATAAGTTGCAAGTGGAAAAGTGTATTGTGCTTTACGGTGTTTGGTTGTCGCAATGTGTAAGTCGTAAATGAAAAAGTGATCACAAAATTAACTATTTGGTGATTTAAAAAGTTTAATATTGCAAATAAATATTAAAAATGCTAAATATTAAAAAAATTAATATTAACATAAAAAAATAATACAAATTTGTATGACCACAAAATTAACTGTAACTGGGATGTAAGTGAGTGGTAATTGGGTGCAAGTGAGGGGTAATTGGGTTGTGTAAGTCATTTACGAATTACGGTCCAAACAAACGCCGTAGTTGTAACTGGGTTGTAAGTCATTTACAAATTACGTACTTTTATGCGAAACAAACGACCCCATATTGTAAGCCAGACAACTGTAGGGATAATTGTGTTGAGGTAAAACAATAGCTTTTTTATGCTATTATGTTACATTACTAATTAAGAGTTGCTTGATATAAATATTTACTATATCATGATGTAAGGAGAGAGGAGATATAGGAGATAAAAAGACATAGGAAGAGTTTTTAAACTCATCGGGAAAACTAGCGCAAAGATCGGAAGCCAAAGGGAGTAAGAATGGCACTTGCAGCAGGCCAGGACAAAGCCCGGTCAACCGCCCGGTCGATCTGTGTGCACGACGTACACAGGCACGGCCCGGTCGACCGCTCGGTCGACCGTGGCAAAGGAACGGTCGACCGCACGGTCGACCGACTGTCATGAGCTATCTCCCGGTCGACCGGGCCGCTTGACCGAGGACAAGGGCCGGTCGACCGACAGACGCGTTTTATACTCTTTTCAGGATACAGTCTCTTTTCTGTTTTGGGGTCGAATTCAATTAGGATTTCTTAAATCTCTGGGACTTTCTGGCTATAAATATGGGTTAGAGCCCTTGTGAATTGTATCCCACTGAAAATCTCCTTTGAAAATTTCTTGAAGCAAGATACAAGTTGTAATTAATTGTTGAATTAATAAAATCTCTCTCCCTCTTGCACCGAGGACGAAGGCAAATTGTCAAACCTAGTTAAATATTGTGTTGGCTTGTGTTTGCTCTTTTATTTTCTCTGTTCTCCAACGCGATCATCTTCGTTGCTTGGGTTCCTCATTGGTTGTTATCTTGCACCAAGTGGTATCAGAGCATCCCAGGTTAGTTGTGGGATCGTGTATCGATTTCAAGAGCATTGGTTGTTGTTTGACGGAAATCGTGTGTCGATCTTGGAGCAGTGTTGGAACTGTTTGTGAGATCGTGTGTCGATCTCAAAATAGTGTTTGCATTGCTGAAGGAATCAGATTTGGTGGGGTAGATCGTTTCAGAAACTTTTCTAGGGTTTCACTTTGAGGTAAAGATCTTATATTTATCTACTTTATTTGATCTAACTTTGTTTGCTTTCGTATTGCTTTGAGGGAACCATGGAGAAGATGGCCGGAGATAGTGCATCTACGGTGAAATTCATAAATCCACAACCATTGAGGATTGATGTGGTGAAGTTCAACGGCAAGAACAACGTTGGTATGTGGAGATGTGAGGTGATGGATGCATTGACGGCATCAAACCTCGAAGACACTCTACGGTTGGAGAAAAAGCGCGAGACTACTACTGAAAAAGATTGAGATAAGATGAACCTAACAGTGTGGCTTGATAAGGTCTTATTTGACTTAAGACATCAAGTATCATGTGTTGCATGAAACATCTGTAAGGCCGCTGTGGGAGATCCTGGAGAAAAAATATCTGACGAAAAGTATCGAATCGCGGTTGCACTTAAAGAGAAGGCTTTATCATTTCCAGATGAAGAGAGGATACTCTATTGATAAAAACATGAATAGCTACACAAAACTTTTGTGGATGTGAAGATCGATGAAGAGGATAAGGCGATAATTCAATTGAATTCTCTTTCTGAAGAAGAGTATAAGACTTTTACTCTTACCTTGATCAGTGGCAGACAAGCACTTAACTACAAAGAGGTGCCTACTGCTATTGTGAATTATGACGTAAGGAGGCAGGACAGATTGCCTTCTTTCGGGAGCACAACAGCAGAGGCATTGGCGATAAGAGGCAAGAGTTCCAATCGGAAGGTAGAGGTAATCATGAGAGATCGAAGTCCAGATCAGGTTCCAAAGATCTGAAGAACCAGTGCGCCTTATGCAAGGAGTTAGGGCACTGGAAGGTTGATTGTCCAAAGGCCAAAGGTAAGAAAGAGTCAAAGGCCGAGGTAAATCTCGCATAGGTGGTCAATACTCATGCCAGTACTTCATAGGAGGATGGATCAAACTCAGACTTTTGGTATTCTCTTTCTCTGTTACTACTCCTGCTGTTGATTACTCAGATAATGATGAGTGGATCTTGTATACAAGAGCTACCAGTCATGTGTGCCCCAACATGGACTGGTTCTCTAGCTTTGAGAAGTTAGATGGGTGTTTAACTGTCATGAGTGATGATCATCCGTGTAATGTGGAAGGGATAAGTACAGTCCATGTCAATATGTTTGATAGGATAGTACGAGAATCGAAAGAAGTGAGGTATATTCCTCAACTCAAAAGAAATCTTATCTCAGTTGGTGCTTTGAAAACGTTGAATCTTGTGGTATCTATATGAGATGATGTCCTCAAGATGACCAAAGGTTCAATGATGGTTATGAAAGGCGTCCGTCAGAACAATCACTACTACTTGAAGGGTAGTATAGTTACGGTCAGGAGGGGACTTCTATTGCTTCAGATGATGTTTGCACACAGGTCTGACAAATTAGGCTCGGACATGAAGGAGAAAAGTCTTTGCAAGCTCCAGCAAAGAAGGGATCATTGGAAGGTGCATCTACCTGCAACTTAGAATTAGGTGAACACAGCATTCTGGACAAGAAGAAGGTGAAATTCAACACCACTACTCACCACTCTGAAGGTCTTCTTGATTGTATTCATGTAAGTATTTGGGAACCTCTTAAGACTGCATTGCTTGGAGTTCATAGGTACTTTGTCTCTTTTATTAATAATTTATCTAAGCATTATTGAATATATCCCATGAGACAAAGGTTTGAAGTCCTAGGTATGCTGGCGAAGTTGAAGGATATGATGGAGAAGCAGACTGGTAGGAAGATCAAGGAGTTACAAATTGGTAATGTTGAAAGATACAAGAACCAATTCCTACAATTTGGCCAAAACACTAGTATAGGTAACTACTTCACAGATGGATTACATGAGTTGGCTAAGGAGATAAATTGTTCCTTACTGGAGAAGGTTCGGTGTTTGTTGTCTAATGCACGATTAGACAAATCGTTTTGAGCTGAGGCAATTATATATGCTAGTCATCTCATAAAAGAATTGTCATCAACTGCGATAGAAGGTAAAACTCCACTGGAAGTTTGGTCTGAAAACTGCTCAAAATCATGGTTTGTTGCGGGAATTTGGAAGTCCGGCCTACTTTAGTGTCAAAAATGACAAACTCCTCTACGAGTACCCCTTCACTCACACCTTGCCATCAGCCAAAACTTCCAACTCGTCCAACCGTTATAATGCGGAGTGCTTCAACCTAGCTATGCGATTCCGACTCGCGCTGCGATAATTCGTCAAGGCAATAATTAGACTCTACAAACTTAACAAGATACTAAAGAAATTGAATTAAAGTAGTAATATTATAATTTAACTTTTAAATTGTATAAACCTAATGAAAATCAAGATTCATGGTGAATAGAACTTCATAATGGAAATAATGAGTTTGAATTTTTATTATAAATGAATGTAAACTCAAGATTTATTTCGAAATAAATCTTTTTCAAATCAAGAGGTTATTGACCTTTTTATTTTTTCCAAGTGCGAATATGAACCGTAAAAGTATTATTTGTTTAGGGTTTTCCAATCAAAAGTGGTGATTTATTATGATAATCTAACGGTCTAAAATAACAATTAGTGTAAAAGCTATTAATGCTTATTGGGCATGTTTATTTCACCGTAAAAGTCCGCAAGTCGCAAGTGACAATTGCGACATATGATTTACGGTGTTTATTTAGGCCGTAAGTCATAAAATGCACTTACATCTCACTTACGATCCACTTGCAACACAAACAGTTAATTATGAGATCATACAAATCTCACTTACAGTACAAATAGTAAATTTTGTGGCTATGCAAATTTGTATTGCTGACAGTTAATTGTAATTAAATTAATACTTTTTTATCAGATTGATTTTTTTAAATTATAAGAAGTTTTTTAATTATTAGATTAATTAATTATTATATTATTTTTTTATTAATTTAATAATTTCTAATATTAGAAACTTTTTTATTACTAGATTAATATAATGTATTCCACTTAATATTAATTCTTACTTTATTTATAGATTAATAAATGTAATATAAATTTTATAAGTTTTGATTATTAGATTAATTTTTTAATTACTTAATATTTAATATATATAATTTTTAATATTTAATGATTTTAAATTTTAAATTATTTAGTGTTTAATTTATTATATTTTAATATATTTAATCTAATTTTTAATTATTAATATTAATATATTTAATTTTTACTATTTTTAGTATTTATTATCATTTTTTAAAATTTTTAAATCACCAAACAATTAAATTCGTGGTCAACTTTTCTACTTATGACTTACATAATACGACAATCAAATATCGTAAAATACAATACACTTTTTCACTTACAATTTCATATTACCAACCAAACACCTTATAACTTACTTGCATGTAACTCACTTATAACTGTAAAAGAGTTACCATTTACGACTTACGATTTATGGTCACTTACTACAACCAAACAGGCCCTTGTATAATATAGATATGTGTGCTAATGCGTGTGTTGCGCACAAGCTTATTTGACCCGATCACAAGGAGAAGGCCTAACTCAATCATGCCCTAAATACCTGTGCTGGTCGAATTTGTCTCTCCGGAAAGGGGAGAGATTTCAAATGAATTTCAATTGAACATAAATTCTTACTATAATTACAAATATAAACTAATTCCTAGTAAATAAAGACTCCTACTTGAGTTATGACTTGAACTCTAGACGAAATCTAATACTAGTATGATTCAGAATTGAATTATATTTCCATCAGAACAACGCCTGTTCAAGAGAGAACTAATTCCATATTTCAAAACAAACATGAATCCTAATCCTAATGGGGACAGGATTTGAGACTCAATCAATTTCCAACACAACAACAAACCAATCAACGCCTATTTAAGCAAAGCATCGCAGATTTCTTCTGAGGCAGTTTCCAATCTATATATCATCCATCATCAGTAAGCAAAACTTCTAGGTTTTTTCCCCTTACTTGTATTCAAGGCTTCCAAATACAAGGCTGCAAGAAGAGAATCATCAATGGCAGCAGCAACGGCGACGACTCTCCCTCTTGACGTCGTCTTCAGCATCCTCGCCCATCTTCCCGTGAAGACTCTCTCTCGATTCCGCTGCGTCTCGCAATCATGGTCAGCTCTCATCTCCAGCCCCTCCTTTATCAAATCCCACCACCAGCGATCAAAGCAAAGCCCTCTCCTCTTCATAACAACCACGGAGCTCACCGAGGCTGATGCCAAACACGGCCATCCTAAATACATCCAGGTTCAGGACATGAAAGGAAGATCCCGTGACCGCCAAATGGCAAGATTTATGGTAGCACAACCATCGCGTTACCTCCAGCTCGCCGCCTCGTGCCTGGATCTAGTGTGTTTGTACGATGAGTACGATATCTACGTTCGAAACCCTTCTACTAACGAGGGGATCACCTTGACGAAGACATCTTCTCAGTTTGGGAGCGCTTGCAGATATTGTAGTTGCCGGAAGGTGGCGTTTGCGTACCTTGCTAGCACGTCCGAGTACAAAGTGTTCCAAATCTACATGATTTCCGGCCGTGGTGAACATACCTTCGCTTGTGAGGTCTTCACTCTGGGCACTGCGCGCTGGCGGGTCATCGGGGGCCGCCTTTCACCGTTCACTGCTCTAACAATGCCATCGTCGCCGAGGCAATCTATTTCCTACCGGCTTGGTTTGACGTGCATCACGGTGAGAGCAACGGCCTGGCTCGGTTCGATCTCAGGATAGAGGAGTGGTCGGAGCAACTGCTTCCCTGCCACAATATTTTCACGACGCTGACAATGTGCGTGGTGGGGTTTTCCGTCTGAGGGAGATGAGAGGGATGTTGAGCCTGGCACGCATAGGAGGTAGCAAGATGGAGCTGTGGTTGTTGAAGGACTACGACAAGGGTGTGTGGGTGAAGGAGTACAACATCAATGTCCCGGAGTTGTCCCTTCCGTTGAAGATCGAGGAAGATGGGAGAGTTTTGTTGGAGATGCGCGGCGGCAAGCTGCGATTTTACGATCAGAAGGACGGGGATTTTGAAGAGATATATGACGGGAACAACACCTTGAGGGTCAGCTTCTTTGTGGAGAGTTTCATGTCTTTAGACGACGAGAGTTTTAGGTCTTTGAAAAGCATGTAGCTTTGTACAGTGTTGGATTTGAACACTAAATTTTACCCCTTGCAACCAGACTTTTATTGTATTGAATTTTTCTTATTATTTTCTTTTCTACATAAAGTTTCTTCTCATGCTAACTGTTAAATCAGTTGAAAAAACTTAATTATGTACTATTTAATGACGTTCATATTAGACTTCAATTACACAATAAGGAAGCTTCTATATAGAGGTCCAATTACACAAAAAGGAAACTTCTGCTCTAAATAAATTTAGTACTATAATCTTAATATTATTCTTTAACACATTAAAATCTCTATCATGTGCAAGCGCTATATTTTTATATTCTAACACGTCATTGACTTCTCATAACTCAAGCATTCCTTTTTCATAAGACTGAATTATACAGTGGTATTTTGTCTTTAAATTTACTTTAAAAAATATGCACCCAATAAGAAAAATCTTTCTCAGCTTCTCTTAGCAATAACAAAACAGATATGTATGACCTTAAAATTCACTTCAATTTCTGTTTTATCAAGATTGTGGAAGTCTATAAGAGTTGGGTAGTACGAAACTTTAACCGAAGAAACCCGCAGTGATTTGCACTCCCAAGGGAAAACTCCATTTTTCAAAACAAACATGAATCCTGAATCCTAATCCTAGTGTGAACTGGATTTGAGACTCAACCAATTCCCAACACAACAACAAACCAATCAACACATGTTTAAGCTTAAGCAACGGGGCCAATCTCTGGTTCAGTTTGCACCTATCATCCATCATCAGTAGCAAAACTTCCGGGGGTTTTTTTTTCCCTACTTGTATTCATGGTTTCCAAATACAAGGCTGCAAGGAGAGAATCAATGGCAGCAGCAACAATGATGACTCTCCCTCTCAACATCATCTTCGGCATCCTCACCCATCTTCCCGTGAAGACTCTCGAGATTCCGCTGAGCCCCGAAATCATGGCCAGCCCCCCCACAACCCCAAATCCCATCACCAGCGATCCAAGCAAAGTCCCCTCCTCTTCATGGCAACCTTGGAGCGTGCCGAAGGGGATACCAGACATGGCTATTGATGCAGAATGCAATAGCAAAAATTAGAGTGATTGATAACTTGGAGAAGAACAAGAGGTTCAGGTCTCTTATCAGGTGAATCTATCACCCACTTTTCTAACTCACTCACAAAAGATTTAGGATATTAAGCAAATCAATATGCTAAACTAGGGTTTTTCATGAACTCAATATCATGAACTAAAGACTTTAATAAAAGTTTTAGTCTCTTATAGACTTACATCAAGAAAAATAATCCCACCACAATTGATGTGGGACTAAACATAAACAAAGACTAAAGAAAATAACCAACAAAAAAACAATTAAAGATAAAATATAACTAACGATAACTGGAGCTATATCCCAATCATTCTCCTCGACTTGAAATTATTCATCTTCGGTGAATGTAGTGATAACAAACGTCAGACATTTCTGAGTTGAACTGACCAATCTCCTCAAACGAAACATCTCGTTTGGGGCATGGTGGTGATTTTGGAGCTGGCATTCGTGCATCAAGTCTGACCAAAGTGGTGGATGTGAAAATAGCCTCTGTGACGGATCAGCTACAGTTGATGATAAATCTAGAAATGCACATGCATAAAAAGAGTCGAATTCTCTGCACGAAATATCAGGCTAATATCAGAATCTCATGGGATATCCAACTCATGGGTAATAGAAGCAATCCTTCTCAAAACTCTATAGAAACATGTACGTCGAGCATGAAACTTCCTCATAGTTCCTGGATAGAACCTCTCAAAGTGAAGTGTAATCATCATCTCATCATTAACTGTAAATTCTTACAAGATACTATGTGAATATGCAACAAATTTATAGTCATCATTGCAAATTACTATTTGTTTAGATATCTTATTATGTGCAGCAGGCAAATGCAATACATCAGATCCACTAAACATAACTCCTAAAGATAGAAAAAAAAGATATATAAGTTTTCTAGGAGGACGTACATCAAACACCACTAATGGTATAACATCACTAGAACTGACAAAAGTCTAAAGAAATTCAAGAAACAACTCCAAGTATTCACTAAAAGAAGAAACATGGTGAGTAACCTGATAAATCATAGTAAAGAACTCCAATGACTCACTAGAAGAGAAAACGTTAGGAGTAACCATAATAGACTCAACCGCTATCTCTTGACCTTTCCAAGAAAAGGATTCAAGTTCAAAAAAATGAAACGGCTTCTTCTCCTCATACAAGAAGTACATGTGAATCTGATAATCTGCACGAGAGGACTCTGATGGCTTACTAAATGTAACAATACTAGTAGCAACTGTCTTATGCTCAATCTCGTTCTTTACCATAGGGTGGTAAGTGACTACCGAGCAACCTGTATGGGCATATTAAGCTCCACTAATGCATGCTCAGAATCACTAGTTTTAACCTCATAAACATGTTGGCCCAAAGGCTCATCACTCTAGTTTTAATGATGATTAACTTATGCAGTTATAGTACTAATGATCGTGTGCTGATTTAGTTTCAGATATTCTACCAAGATTTTAGTCGGTGTTTAGCTTCAACAAAGACTCGAAGTCAAGTTTTGAAGCTAACACGTATTGATTCAAGAGCGCGCGCTTCAAGATCACATCAAGTACTCAAGAGGAATCTAACTCTTTGGATCAAGTCAAGATGGAGAAGAAGATTTTCAAAGAGAAGATTTTCAAGACTTGTGTCGTGTTTGTAAGTGTTAAGATTTTATACTTTCTAGATAAAATATAAATGATAGATTATTTGTGGATTACTCAAGCTCATATACACACACACAAAATTTATATGTGCTTCATAAGAATAACTTTGTTTTTAGAAAATATTGTTTTGATTTTGAGCTTCAAAGTATACATCTTTATGTTTCATGAATAGATTTCATCAAAATGAGTTTATATGGTTTATAAGTGTTTTGCATGTCATCAATACACATTGTTAGTTCAAATATTTCGAAAAACTTATTTGATGTTTCTATATCATGTGTTTAAGTTTCCTTTAAGTCAAAACTTATTTTGAGCTTTATTGTCAAAAATATAGATATTTCATCTTATATGTGTATTGGATCATATCCAGATACACTATGCTTCAAATGAGTTTTAATATCTTATTTTTGTATTTGAATAAGGTTTGGAATAATCCGATTTTCATTTTAAAAGTTTGATTTTTGAAAAATACGGGATTTGCTTTAAAGCTTCATTTCTATATCACAAAAATGGTTCAAAAAATTTGTAATATGTGTTGAATTTTGGTCACACATATTTGTTCTTCAAATATATACATGAACCTATTTTTGTAGATTTTATGTGATTTTATAAAATTTTATAGGATATTAAAAGACCAAGTTTTAATCCCTTTATAACCCAGATCTAGGCTTCCGGCGGTCGACTGACCGGTCGACCAAACCAGAAGTCGGTCGACCAAGCGGTCGACCGATATGCACATGCAACGTGCACAAGCCTTGCTTGAGGGCCGGTCGACCGGGCGGTCGACCGATCCAGAGAGTTTACTCTTTAGATCTAGCCCCGACCGGCCAGAGAGCAGTGCTCTCTAGTTTTAGCCTCTGTCGATCGACCGGCCGACCGATAGGTCTTTGACCTGGGTGCGATCGACCGACAACCCCAACGGTCATAAATATGACCATTATCCGGTCGACCACAGGCTAATCTGGCCTGTAACGGCTAGTTTTTCTGAACTCTATAAATTGGGTTCTTTTGGCCAGTTTTCTACAAGATTTTGGAGAAGTTTTAGAGCCAGTTTTTTTTCATCTCTCTTAGAGTTTTTTTCCACATGTTTTTGGGCTAAAACTTCCATATCAAAAGGAGAGTTTATCAAGAGTGTTTTCTTGATCTTTTTCAAAAGAGTTTTCTTGAGTTTTTCCTCCACAAATCTATCTTGTTTTCTCACACAAACTTGAGCAATCCATTGCTAAACTTATCCTCTAGGATACTTGTTGTGAGAGTTATTTTTGGTGATTAAAGTGTAGAGATCACCAAGTATTCATCTTTATATTTGAGGTGGCGAACTTGTGAGTTCGCGTTGTAACGAGTTCTTGTGGGCGCTCAGTGTAGAGGTGCGGCATCGGCAAGCTAGTGCCCTTGCGTGTGTTGTTCTTGCGGGAATAAGTGAGGGACTTGCGAGTCCAAGAGTTCTTGAGGTAGCTCGTTGTAGGTGTTGCAGCACCGTATGATCTTGTGGGATCGTTTTTGTGAAAATCCTTCATAGTGTTAAAGGTGAGGACGTAGAGCAAGTGTGCTCGAACCTCGAAACAAATCTTCCGTGCTTGTGATTTCTCATCTCTCTCTTTCACACTTGTCTTTATATCTTGCATGTGCTTATTATATATATATATATATATATATATATATATATATATATATATATATATATATATATATATATATATATATATTTACTTGCTTGATATTCCTTGTCCTTTATTGAATATATGTTTGGGTTTGTTTGCTCACACTTATATTTAATCAAGAGAGCCATAGTGGCATCTCAACTCTTAATCTAGATGAACCTTGAGGAGATAGTCCAAAGCCCTTCACCGAAAATTAGGTTACACTCTTGTATTATACCTTTTGTGTTTGCTTAATAGTTTTTAATTTACATAATTAGTTTTAATTCTGTATTGTTGTGCATTAGATTAGCTTGTCACCTATCCACCCCCTCTAGGTGACTTATAATTAGTATCAGAGCTTGGTGCTCTTGATTTGGGTCTAACAACCTTGAGTTAAAGATCCTCATTTATCTAATCACAATATTTATTGACACATACATATGGATTTCGTGATACCTCTTATGTTTGACATTCTTAACATCCAAACTTGGAAAGATAAGATGTCCATGTACCTAAAAGCCCTAAATATTCATGTCTATTTTGTCACTATTAAAAATTCATATTTTATTAATGGCAAAAACCTTGAGGCTAATGCAAAAGCCATCCATGCTTTAAAGTCTACCCTAAATGATGATTATTTATCTAGGGTTGTTAACATTAAATCAGCTTTTGTAGTATGGAACACTATTTACTCTCTTGGGGAACAAACATCAAATGAAAAAGAGAATGGCTCGGATGATGGAAATGATGCTTCCAATATGTGCTACATGGTTCAAGGGGATGACCCCCTTGAGGTAAAATCCGAATCCGAGGTAGAAGAAGATATTGACATGCCTTATGATGAGCTTGCATTTTTTTGTCAAAAACTTCTTGAAAAATATGATTTATTAAAAATTGAAAATAATAAGTTGAAAAAGGATAACGCATCTTTGTTAAAAGAAAAGAATTCTTTTAAAAATAAATTTGAATGTGTTTCAAAAGAAAATAATTTTTTGAAAAACTAAGTTATTTTGGTGGAAAAAGAAAAGGAGATTGTTTTGAAAGAAAATGACGCTTTGAAAAAGAAGATTATTTTAAAAGAAAAAAAGATTTCTAAAAAATTAATTTTGAATCTCATTCTTGCCATGTTTCTCATACTAATAATGTTGCATCTCTTATTGTTAAAAAATGTGATTCATATTTTGAAAAAGAAAAATTATTGTTTGGGATCCACTTTGAGCCAATGTGCATTTAATCACAATAGATTGGAATTCAAGTTTCGCAAGAAACAAATTTCACATGTTCATGCACAAACCCCACGGCATACGTATGCACACCATGCTCACAATCACACCACTCATATGCATGCTAGAATGTACCAATGTACACATTGTTGCCGCAAAGGTCATCTTGCAAGATTTTTGTTTTGATAGAATAAATTCTATAAATTTTGCAAATAAAAATGTTTGGGTTCCTTATGATGCTAACTCCCGTGGACCCAAAAAGATATGGGTACCAAAATTTTCACCTCTTGTGTTTGATGTAGGTGTGGGCTCTTACAAAATGTGAGAGGATTGGTGCCTTGATGGTGGATGTGTTTCGAGCTCAAAGATCATATTTATGGATGCATCACCTTCAAGGATGTTTGGTGGGAGGACCACCATGGTTTGAAGACTTAGAGAATAGTTCATATGGTTTGGTAACTATCTCTAAACTCCTATTTTAATTTACATACTTTACATTGATGATTTTTTTTACATGTTGTGGTTTTAATGCTCATTATGTTAATGCAATGTTATTAGACAAGTGATATACATAGATAGTCTTTGAGATACACTCATATTCATATGAATTCATATTTTGTATTCTCACTATTATTTAACTACTATGTATATACTAATTCTCAAACATGTGCATGTAGCCAAATGATCAAGTTTGTTTTATACTTCATGTGGTGATTACTTGTTTAGATGTAGTTTTCATTAAAACTTGTGTTTATACCTGTACAAGTAATGAGCTACACTTGATTATTATGCGTTTATACTTCATTGCTCATTTGTACTCATTAATGTACATATATAACCTAATTTTGATTATTCTTTCATTTATACTTATTTTTTCTACTTTTGTACATGTTTAGGTTCATGTATATGTTATTTTTGTCTAAAACTAATAGATACACATGTATATCCTTGAGTCACTTGCATTCATGAAAAATTGGATTATGGACTCATTTACGTTTGGGATATGTATGTATACTTTTAAGTTTCGACAAAACATACATATACCTTAAAGCTTGTTTAATTTGGATGAAAATTTTAGTTTTGATGAAAAATAATTTTTTATGATTTTCATATGTTTTGATGATTTGAACTTTATTGTCCTATCTTCAAGAATATGTTACTCACATGATTCTTGTACACTCACATTTCTTTTGTTTACTCATGACTTTGTTTTCATGAGATTACTGTTGAGCCTTATAGATTTTGAGTATCAATTATTGTGTATTTAGCATGTTATCATTAGATATATTCATATTTTTATTCCTTACTTGAAGGATTTCGTACTAGTTTTCAAAATTATCATAAAACTAGTTTCGTATTTTTCAATTGGTAAAGTTTTTAAATATGTTAAAATATTTTCAAATCATATTTTTGAAAATCCCTACCTTCTGAAAGGGCGGTTGGATGGGCGACCATGCTTTGTATGCTCATATTGAAAATCTATTTAAACATGTGCATGAAAAGGAGGTAGTTATGAGATATACATGAATTCAATGATATTTCACTTTTGTATACTCATACTTATCTTCTATATATGTATGCATCACATTTCAATCGATATTCAAATTATTCATACATACATATATATATAATTTTTATTGTGCTTGTTTTACAATGTCTATACATACTTTGAAGCACAAAAGGTTTATGCTAAGTTTGATTTAATTCTAAATGTTAATTGGCATCTTTATAAGTTTATGCATTGATTTCAATTGATTTTTTTGTATCAAAATGTACTTCATATTTCATATTCAATTAGTATCAAAAATCTACTATTGGTATCTTAATAATTTTGGTTATGTATAAGTGGTACCAACATTTGTTTTGTCAATTACTATTTGATTTCAGTTGACATAAAAAATATATTTTGTTGACTTCAAAGAAATTTCAAAATTTTGTTTTAAAAAGGCTTTCAAAATTTGTTTGAAATATATTGTTTATATACAAGGGGAGCTTAACATCTCCTCTATATATAGATCCATGTTGAATGCATCTCATATATTGAGAAGCTTGACCTATCTTTCTTATATGATACACGTGTGTAAGGGGAGCTTAACATCTCTGCTTATACATTATATATTATGCTTATGTGGGTTAGAGTCTAATCATCCCTTCTCTATATAATGCATGTATGCAGAGGGAGCTAACTTAACGTCTCTCCTCTTCATGAATGCATATCGCATATACATTTATAATTTTTATTTTTCTACACCTCTTTGTTGATGAATTGACAAAAAAGGGAGAAGAATTTAGAGAGTTTATATATGCATGCTTTAATATTTGTTGTTTATGCATATATGTTTGTTTTGTTTATGAGTCTTTATTGAATATCTATTTGTTTATTGCTATGCATGAGTTAAGGGGGAGTTTCTGTGAAGCTTATCTTTAATCCATGCATATATAACTCCATGAGTTTTGTCATCATCAAAAAGGGGGAGATTGTTGGCCCAAAGGCCCATCACTCTTGTTTGATGATGACTAACTCATGTAGTTATAGTACTAATGATCTTGTGCTCATTTAGTTTCAGATATTCTACCAAGATCTTAGTCGGTGTTTAACTTCAACAAAATATTCAAAGTTAAGTTTTGAAGCAGCACGTGTTAATTCAAGAGCTCGCGCTTCAAGATTGCATAGGAGTTTAGCTCTTTGGATCAAGTTTGGACCAAGTCAAGATGGAGAAGAAGATTTTCAAGACTTGTGTCGTATTTGTAAGCGTTAAGATTTTATGTTTTTAAATAAAATGTAAAGAATAGATTAGTTGTGGATTGCTCCATCTCATATATACACACAAATTTATATGTGTTTTCATAAGAATCACTTTGTTTTTAGAAAATATCATTTTGATTTTGAGCTTCAAAGTATACATCTTTATAACTCCGCCAGTGCACCGTTCACTGCCTATCCCAAGTCAGGATAAAGGAGGAGGATTGTGGTAGGCCTGTGACAGACAACGTAAAATATGTTGGCCCAAAAGGTTACACTCTCCATTTGTTTAGAGTTTTGATGATAACAAAACAAATAAGAGCTATTTAGTACTAATTAGTTTGTTTAAGATAAGTTTCAGGTTAGTACCATATTTGGAGGCCATTGCTTAGTTATTGCAAGAACTTCTAAGTTCATAGAGCAAAGAAGGCGTTTTGCACATCAAGGAAAGAACATAGAAGAGAAGGTTCTAGCAAGGCATTGCATGGCTCAAAACTTCAAGATTGCTCAGGATTTTTCATTAGAATTGTTTCTAGTTTTATAGTTTTGTTAAAGAATAGTGAATAGGTTTGAAGCTCTATCACACACGTTTTTGCACACATCTTATTTCCAAAAATATTTCCTATAATATGTACAAAAATATTTTTGTATACAATCTTCTGCCTACAAACTTATTTTTATGTTTTATATATATCTCTATTCAAAACTACTTTGTTTAATTTTAAATTCCCTTCAAAATTCTGTTTCAGTTTTGACTTTTGACCTGATCCGGTCGGCCGATCGGGCGACCGACCCTGTGTCAGGTCAAGTCGGTCGACCGTCCCAGTCGTCCGAGGTTCTGGCAGCAAGTGCGTATCCGTGTGCACGTTTCACGGTCGACCGAAACCTGCCTGACTGTAAGTCGTTTGCTCTCTGTATTTTTCGGACGACCGAGCGGTCGACCGAGAGCCGACAACGGCTCTTATCTTTGAACTTAGGTCGACCGACCGGTCGACCGAGAGAGCCGTTTGAACAGTAACGGCTATTTTTCTGGGTTTTATTTTTGTCTTTTTCTGTCTAAAAGGGGTTTAAATGATATTTGCTGATCCTAATACTTCCTAATTAGCCTTAAGTGAGTTTTATCTTTTAACCCTAGCCCTCTACTATAAATAGGGGTGTTTAGGGAGAGGTTCACGAACAAGAAAATTTGCAAAAGTTTCAAAAGTTTAAGGCATTCAAAAGAGCTTTGTTTCTTGGTTTTTGTGCTGAATATTTCTCTCATTTTCTGAAGTGTTTTCCAAAGACTCTGATTTCTTTTTCTTTTCCACTTACACACAAGAGCTTCAATCCTCTCATTGTTCTACAAGGATTTTTGTAAGGGAAGAGAACTTTTCAAAAGAGAGTTTGTAGTATTTTGATCGCCAAGAGAGAACTTGTACTTGAGATTGTGGAGTTGGGTACTCCGGTGTATTTTGTAACATCTTTGTGAAGTTATAGTGGTTAGAAATCCTTCTGGGGAAGGCGGGGACGTAGAGCTGGGTGCTCGAACCTCGGAAAAATTCTCGGTGTTTGCGTTTGGTTTACTTGCTCTTGCTTCTTTCTTTACTTTCATTGCTCTTATTACTTGCTCTTTATTTTCTTTGCAATATTCACTTGTTTTCATTCATCTTGTCAATCAAAGTCCCATACAACAAGATTACATTGTGCACCTCCAACTCATATCCAGAGGAATCACGAGGAAGGAGTTCAGAGCCCTTCACGGGGAATCCGGCTTCTAGTCTTGTTTTGGGAGATTGTTGCATCATAATTTTTATTTGTGCATTGATTAGCATTATCACCTATTCACCCCCCCCCCTCTAGGTGATTTTCAATTGGTATCAGAGCTTGGACTCTAGGTTTGGCTTAACATCCTTAGAGAGATCCTTAAAATTTGCTAATCAACATTTGCATTCATCCATTCATTCACTAGTAAACATGGCCGATAACATCAAAACCCCTCTTAAATTTGATGGACTTAATTTCCCTATTTGGAAGGTTAGGATGACTATTTTCCTACAATCTTTAGGAAGCTTAGTAGCTAAATCCTTGACCAAACCCTATGTTGTACCCGATAGTGATGAAAGCACATGGACTGAATTTACCTTTAGAGAATATGAGGCTAACTCCAAGGCCCAAAATTTCCTTCTAACCGCCTTGAATGAGGATGACCTTACACGGATAATTCATTGTCAATCCGCCTATGAGATTTGGCAACACTTGTTGGTCACACACGAGGGGACATCACAAGTCAAGAGAGCTAAGATAGATCTCTTGAGGTCCCAATATGAATCCTTTAAAATGATTGATGATGAATCCATTGATTGCATGATTACAAGGTTTACTAAAATCACCAATGCTCTTTCTTCCTTAGGTGATGATATTTCCAATGACCAAAAGGTGCGGAAAGTGATTCGGGCTCTTCCTTCATCATGGGAGATAAAGGCCACCACCTTAAAAGAATTGAACGACAAGGATGAAATGGATCTCATAAGTCTCATCGGCAACTTGAAGACTCATGAGATGGAAAAGAAGGCAAGAGAAGATGCCGCTCCTCAAAAGAAGAAATCTATTGCTTTCAAGTCTTCATCCACTCTTGATGACGATGAAGAAGATGAAGAAGAAGATGAGGAGCTCTCCCTTCTTGTGCGAAATGTGAAGAGAATGTACCGGAAGAACAAGCTCAACTTTAGAAGGAAGTTTGAAGGAAAAGATGAGAGAAGAATCATTTGCTACAATTGTCGAAAGCCCGGACACATCATGGCGGATTGCCCGGATTTCAAGAAGAAGATGACTTCCTCCTTTAAGCCAAAGAAGCCGGTCGAAAAGAAAGCCTACAAAGCGACATGGGATTCGGAAAGCGAATCTGAAGATGAGGTGGACACGGCGAACATGTGTTTCATGGCAAACACACCAAAGGTAACCCCACAACCTCTTGATGAAGAAGATGAATTAAGTAAAGAGGTTCTTGTACATGCTTTTGTTGAACTCTCCGAAACCTACGATAAAAAAAAGATTGAATGCTCTAAATTGAAAAAGGAAGTTGCTTTTCTCAAAAATCAACTTGCTATTGTTTCTAGAGAAAAAGATGAAATTTCTACCAATCTCATTTCTACTCAAAATGAATTTAGTGCTTACAAAGTTGCATGTAAAGCAAAATTTCCTAAGATTGATGAAAAAGAAATTTCTTCTTTAAAAACTAGAATCGTTGATTTTGAAAAGGTTTTGAAGGATTGTGCTTTTAACACTAAGAAACTTGAAGAAATGTTTTCTAAAAAGCACACTTCTCATGCTAAAGCTTCTCATGTCAAAATTCCTCATGCTCACACTACACACAACACTCATTCTAAATCCACACATGCTCACAAGTCACACACTCACTATGCTTTTAAATATGGTAGAGTGTATAGATGTACTTATTGTGGTAAGAATGGATATTTGGCTAAGTTTTGTTATTACCAAGTTAATAGAACAAATAATCTTGTATGAGTTCATGACACTAACACTTTAGGACCAAGAAAATGTGGGTACCAAAATCAAGTCCTAAATTATTAGATGTAGGTACACACACAAGGCTCCAAGAAGTAGGGAGCGGTGGTACCTTGATAGTGGTTGTTCAAGACACATGACATGGGATATCAACAACTTTACAACCCTATCAAGGTACATGAAAAGTGGCACAGTCACCTTCGGGATGACTCCAAGGGCACTATCATCGGTATAGGTAACATTCAAATTGGTGCATCTCCTATTATAGAAAATGTAGTTCTTATTGATGGTTTGAAGCATAACTTGCTTAGTATTAGTCAACTTTGTGACCGTGGACTTAAAGTTGTTTTTGATGATTCTTCTTGCAAGATTTTTGATGTTAAAACCAATGATTGTATTCTCACCGGTTTTCGTGATAATAATGTTTATATCATTGACATGCTTAATTTAGATTGTTCTACTAAATGCTTGAATGCCTTTGATGAAAATTCTTGGCTTTGGCATAAAAAATTAGGATATGAATCTTTTGACCATCTTTCTAGGATTAATTCTAAGGAATTGGTGAAGGGTATACCTCGCTTGAAGTTTGAGAAAGACCGCATTTGTGGTGCGTGCCAACTTGAAAAATAAACCAAGTCTTCCTTCAAACCAATCAAGGATATCATGTCAACTAGGCCATTAGAATTAATTCATATGGATCTTTTTGGACCAACTAAAACTAAGAGCTTAAATGGTAGTAGATTTGCATTTGTTTTAGTTGATGATTTTTCCCGTTTCACTTGGGTTTTCTTTTTGGAACACAAAGATCAAACTTTTTCTCATTTCAAAGTTCTTCGAAAAAGGGTTGAAAAAGAAAAAGGTTTTTCGATTTTGAAAATAAGGAGTGATAGAGGTGGTGAGTTTGTTAACCAACTCTTCATGACTTATTGTGATGAAAAGGGAATCAAGCATGAAATGTCATGTCCTAGAACTCCACAACAAAATGGAGTTGTAGAAAGGAAAAATAGAACACTTCAAGAGATGGTTAGGACCATGATAAGTGAATATGACCTCCCTCAATATTTATGGGCCGAGGCCGTAAACACCGCATGCTATATTTCAAATCGTATTTATTTGTGTAAGAATTCTTCCAAAACATCTTTTGAAATGTATCATTCTAGAAAACCAAATGTTGCATATTTTAAAGTTTTTGGATGCAAGTGTTTTGTTTTGAATACTAAAGATAACTTGGGTAAATTTGATACTAAGGCTTATGAAGCAATCTTTGTTGGATATTTTACTACTAGCAAAGCTTATAGAGTATTCAATAGATCTTCACTTACCATTGAAGAATCCATGCATGTTAAGTTTGAAGAATCTAATGTGGTTGTTGAGAATGTTGTAGAGATTGACCCATTAGGTGAAGACATGGAGAGACTATCCTTGAAGGACTCACCCGCTCAAGAAGAAAATCAAGAATCCATTGGTGATGTTCTAGAGGATAAAGAGGAAAGCTCTCAACCGCTTCCTAAAGCTTGGAGATATGCTACAAATCATCCCAAGGAGCTCATCTTAGGTGATGCATCTAAAGGGGTAACAACTTGCTCTAAACTCCATGACTTATGTGGTAACTTTGCTTTCATTTCTCATTTTGAACCCAAAAGCATCCTCGAAGCCGAGGCGGACTCATATTGGTTGCTAGCCATGCAAGAGGAACTCAATCAATTTGAGCGCAATCAAGTTTGGCACCTTGTTCCTAGGCCCCACGATAGACCAATAATTGGTACTAAGTGGATCTTTAGAAACAAGATGGATGAGTCCGGTAATATCATTAGGAATAAAGCTAGGTTAGTGGCCCAAGATTACACTCAAGTTGAGGGAATTAACTTTGAGGAGACCTTTGCACCCGTAGCACGGCTTGAAGCCATACGGATGACACTAGTTTTTGCATCTTTTAAAAATTTTAAACTTTTTCAAATGGATGTGAAAAGTGCATTTTTGAATGGTTTTATAAATGAAGAAGTTTATGTTGAACAACCTCCCGGTTTTGTTGATCATGTTCATCCTAATTTTGTTTTTAAACTTGATAAAGCTTTGTATGGATTGAAACAAGCTCCAAGAGCTTGATATGAAAGGCTTTCTAGTTTTCTCATTTCAAATGATTTTGTTAAAGGCAAAGTAGACACAACTCTTTTTACTAAGCATGTTGATAATGACATTTTAATTGTGCAAATTTATGTTGATGATATAATTTTTGGATCTTCTAATGAGTTTTTATGCAAGGAGTTTGAAAAGGTTATGCAATGTGAGTTTGAAATGTCTTTCATGGGTGAATTGAATTTCTTTCTTGGACTCCAAATCAAGCAATTACAAGATGGGAATTTCATATGTCAAGCCAAGTACGCAAAGGAACTCGTAAAGAAGTTTGGACTTGAAGGCTCTAAAGTTTGCAACACTCCCATGGCAACTACAACCAAGCTTGATAAGGATGACCAAGGTAAAAATGTTGATATTAAATTGTATAGAAGTATGATAGGTAGTCTTTGTATTTGACGGTAAGTAGGCTGGACATAATGTTTAGTGTGTGTCTTTGTGCTAGATTTCAATCGTGTCCCAAAGAGTCCCATCTTATTGCGGTAAAACTCATTATTCGTTATATTAAGGGCACAATTGGAATGGGTCTTTGGTATCCAAAAACTGGAGATTTCTCAATGACGAGTTATTCGGATGCCAACTATGCGGGTTGTAGAGTAGATAGAAAGAGTACTAGCGGGACATGTCAATTTCTTGGTAATTGTCTTGTTTCATGGTCCTCTAGGAAACAAAATTCCGTAGCTCTCTCAACCGCCGAGGCGGAGTATGTTGTCGCGGGGGCTTGTTGTGCACAAGTCCTTTGGATAAAACATACTCTCCTTGATTATGATTTGCATTATAACCATATAAAAATATTTTGTGATAATACTAGTACTATACATATGACTAAGAATGCAAATCAACATAGTAAGACCAAGCACATTGAGATTAGATATCACTTTCTTAGAGATCATTTTGAGAAAGGAGATATAGATATTGATTATATTTCTACGGATTTGCAACTTGCCAATATTTTCACTAAACCACTTGATTTTGCTAGATTTTCTTTTATTTGTGGTGAACTCAATGTTTGTGTTATTGAATAAAAATGTTTTTCTTAACCCTTTTTGATGTATGACAAAAAGGGGGAGAATGAGCTTATGTATGGAAATATGAGATCATATGGTTTTGGTTCCATATGAGTTTATATATGTTTTTAGTTTTTGATGTGTTTTCATGAATTCTTGTATTTGAGTTTAAGTGTTTTGCAAGTGTTTTATATCATATGGTGTTTATGATTTTTAGTCTTATGGTTTTTGCTTGCAACTCATATGGTTTTTCTTTGTTTAACATGGCATAATTTGAGGGGGAGCTTACAACCTCTCTTTTATTTTTGTTATAGCCTATTTGTTTTGTCATCATCAAAAAGAGGGAGATTGTTGGCCCAAAAGGTTACACTCTCCATTTGTTTAGAGTTTTGATGATAACAAAACAAATAAGAGCTATTTAGTACTAATTAGTTTGTTTAAGATAAGTTTCAGGTTAGTACCATATTTGGAGGCCATTGCTTAGCTATTGCAAGAACTTCTAAGTTCATGGAGTAAAGAAGGCGTTTTGCACATCAAGGAAGGAACATAGAAGAGAAGGCTCTAGCAAGGCATTGCATGGCTCAAGACTTCAAGATTGCTCAGGATTTTTCATTAGAATTGTTTCTAATTTTATAGTTTTGTTAAAGAATAGTGAATAGGTTTGAAGCTCTATCACACACGTTTTTGCACACATCTTATTTCCAAAAATATTTCCTATAATATGTACAAAAATATTTTTGTATACAATCTTCTGCCTACAAACTTATTTTTATGTTTTATATATATCTCTATTCAAAACTACTTTGTTTAATTTTAAATTCCCGTCAAAATTCTGTTTCAGTTTTGACTTTTGACCTGATCCGGTCGGCCGACCGGCCGACCGACCCTGTGTCAGGTCAAGTCGGTCGACCGTCCCAGTCGACCGAGGTTCTGGCAGCAGGTGCGTATCCGTGTGCACGTTTCACGGTCGACCGAGCGGTCGACCGAAACCTGCCTAACTGTAAGTCGTTTGCTCTCTGTATTTTTCGGACGACCGAGCGGTCGACCGAGAGCCGGCAACGGCTCTTATCTTTGAACTTCGGTCGACCGACCGGTCGACCGAGAGAGCCGTTTGAACAGTAACGGCTATTTTTCTGAGTTGTTTTATTTTTGTCTTTTTCTGTCTAAAAGGGGTTTAAATGATATTTGTTGATCCTAATACTTCCTAATTAGCCTTAAGTGAGTTTTATCTTTTAACCCTATCCCTCTACTAGAAATAGGGGTGTTTAGGGAGAGGTTCACGGACAAGAAAAATTTGCAAAAGTTTCAAAAGTTTAAGGCATTCAAAAGAGTTTTGTTTCTTGGTTTTTGTGCTGAATATTTCTCTCATTTTCTGAAGTGTTTTCCAAAGACTCTCTGATTTCTTTTTCTTTTCCACTTACACACAAGAGCTTCAATCCTCTCATTGTTCTACAAGGATTTTTGTAAGGGAAGAGAACTTTTCAAAAGAGAGTTTGTGGTATTTTGATCACCAAGAGAGAACTTGTACTTGAGATTGTGGAGTTGGGTACTCCGGTGTATTTTGTAACATTTTTGTGAAGTTATAGTGGTTAGAAATCCTTCTGGGGAAGGCGGGGACGTAGAGTTGGGTGCTCGAACCTCGGAAAAATTCTCGGTGTTTGCGTTTGGTTTACTTGCTCTTACTTCTTTCTTTACTTTCATTGCTCTTATTACTTGCTCTTTATTTTCTTTGCAATATTCACTTGTTTTCATTCATCTTGTCAATCAAAGTCCCATACAACAAGATTGCATTGTGCACCTCCAACTCATATCCAGAGGAATCACAAGGAAGGAGTTCAGAGCCCTTCACGGGGAATCCGACTTCTAGTCTTGTTTTGGGAGATTGTTGCATCATAATTTTTATTTGTGCATTGATTAGCATTATCACCTATTCACCCCCCTCTAGGTGATTTTCAAATATTGTCACATACTATGAATATGAACAATGAACTAAATTTCGTTGGGGCGTCCCCTACTGAGCGACGCGCTATATCGGAGCCCGGGTGTAGTGAAAAGTGGGAAGGGTTGCTAGGCCATCGTCTAGAAATGACGCGCCACATCGGCGCCCGAATGTGGTGTCAAATGAGTAAGGGTTCCCACACTTTTATGAGCAGGAGAGGGTATAAAAAGTAGCTCATGAATATAGAATTAGGTTAGCATCATGGAACATAGGTTCTCTTACAGGTAGATTAGCAGAGTTAGTTGATGCTATAGTTAGTCAGAATGTTAGTATTTTGTGTGTGCAGGAAACTAAGTGGGTAGGTGAAAAAGGTAGAATTATAGAGGCTTGGGTTATAAACTTTGGTATACTGGTAGAGATAGAAATAGTAAAGGGGTGGATGTGATCATAAATAAACAATTGCTTGAGGATGTAGTGGAGGTTAAGAGAAAGGGTGATAGGATTTTATTAGTTAAACTTATTTTAGGTGGAGAGATTTTTAATGTTATTAGTGTCTATACACCACAAGTAGGACTTGATGAGTCCAGTAAGCGTCAATTTGAGAGGATTTGGATGAGACTATGCAAGGCGTATCCATCAGAGAAAAGCTTTTCATAGGCGGTGACCTCAATGGGCATATAGGAACTAGTCGTTATGGGTTTGATAGTGTACATGGAGGATTTAGTTTTGGGGTAAGAAATGAATCAGGTAACTCGATTCTAGATTTTGCTTTGTCATATAATTTGATCTTAGCGAATACTTGGAGAGAGTCTCACTTGATCACTTTTAGAAGTGGATCAAGTGCGAGCCAAATAGATTTCTTTTTAACTAAAAAAGTAGATAGAGGTTGTTGTATGGATTGTAAGGTAGTACCAGGTGAGAGTGTAGTTACCTAACATAGACTCTTAATTTTAGATGTCCAGATTAGAAGGAGATTTAGAAAGATTAAACGTAAGTTAGATCTTAAGATTAAGTGGTGGTGGCGGCTAAAAGAAGGTAACCAAGGATTTTTTGTAGATTGAGTAGTACATGAAGCAAAATGGAAAGCCCAAGATGATCCCAATACAACATGGAACAAAATTGTTAGCTGCATTAAAAGAGTAGATAAAGATGTACTTGGTGAGTCACGGGGTGGTGCTCCACCATGTAAGAACACATCATGGTGAAATGAAGAGGTAAAAGCTGCCATTAAGATCAAACGAGACTCTTATAAAGATTTGAAGAAAAAATGTGATGGAGTGAGTTTTGAGAGGTATAAGCTAGCCAAGAAGGAGGCTAAGAAAGCTGTTCAGAATGCAAGAGCTAAAGTGTACAAAGAAATGTATGAGAAGCTGGACATCAAAGAGGTTGAAAATGATATATAGAATTGCTCGAATAAGGGAGAGAAAGACTAGAGACTTATGTACTATGAGATGTGTCAAAGATGAGGATCAGAAAGTTTTAGTTCGAGATGAAGAAATCAAAGAAAGATGGAGAGAGTATTTTGACAAATTATTCAATGATAATTCTACTCAAGACTTGGATGACTTTACCATTCAGTGTCAGGATATGAACCATAGTTATATGCGCAGAATTAGCAAATTTGAAGTTAAAGAGGCCTTAAAGAGGATGAAGACAAGGAAAGATGTTGGCCCAGATGGAATTCCTATTGAGGTATGGAGATGCTTAGGAGAGGTGGGCGTGAAATGGCTGATAAACATCTTTAAAAAGATCTGGCTAACTAAAAAGATGCCCAATGAGTGGAGGAAGAGTACCTTAGTACCTCTCTATAAGAACAAGGGTGATATCTAGAGTTATTCAAACCATCGTGGAATAAAACTTATGTGTCACACTATGAAGCTTTGGGAAAGGGTAGTTGAACACAGGTTAAGGTAGAATGTTACGATATCAGAGAACCAGTTTGGGTTCATGTCAGGGCGATCGACAACAGAGGCTATTCATTTGCTTCGTCAACTTATAGAGCGATTTCGAGAGAGGAAGAAAAATTTACATATAGTCTTTATTGATTTAGAAAAAAGCTTATGATAAGGTATCAAGAGAGGTATTATGGTGGACATTGATGAAAAAGGGAGTCCTTATCAAATATATTGACATAATCAAGGATATGTACGATAGAGTAGTGGCAAATGTCAGAACTTGTGGAGGCATAACAAGTGATTTTTCTATCACAATTGGATTGCATCAAGGATCTACATTGAGTCAATTCTTATTTGCCATAGTGATGGATGAGCTTACTAGAGCTATTCAAGATGAGTTACCATGGTGTATGCTATTTGCTGATGATATTGTCCTAGTCGATGAGACGAGAGCTGGGGTAAATGCCAAATTAGAGTTATGGAGGCAAACTCGAGAATCTCGAGGTTTTAGATTAAGTAGGGCCAAAACAGAGTATATAGAGTGTAAATTCAGTAAACAGAGAATCTGAGATTATAATATTGTGAGATTAGATGGACAAGAAATACCGATGAGTAGTCATTTTAAGTACTTGGGTTCTATTATCCAAAAGGATGAGGAGATTGATAGTGATGTCAAGCATAGGATCCAAGCTAGCTGGTTGAAATGGAGGAGCGCAACAGGAGTTTTATGTGATCGTAACATTCTGTTATGGCTGAAGAAAAAATTTTATCGGACTGCTATTAGGCCAGCTTTGTTATATGGCACAGAATGTTGGGCTATAAAGAGACATATGCCCATAAGATGAGTGTAGCAGAGATGCGCATGCTGTGGTAACACACGGAGAGATAAGGTGAGAAATGAGGATATTCGTACTAAGATAGGTGTAGCCTCTATAGAAAAGAAGATGAGAGAAAATCGCCTACGATGGTGTGGTCATGTGCGACATAGACCTACAGATGTGTCAGTCTGGCGAGTAGAGCGTATCAATTTAAGGCAAGTTAAAAGAACGAAGGGAGACCGAAGAAAACATGGATGGAGGTAATACGACAAGATATAGAGGCTAAAGGTCTTAGTGAAGACATATTGCTCGATAGGAATGAGTGGAGAAAGCTGATCCATGTGCCCGATCCGGCGTAATTCTCTTTTGGTTCATATAGCCTACCCCAAATAGTTGGGACATATGGCTTAGTTGTTGTTGTTGTTGAAAGTATACATCTTTATGTTTCATGAATAGATTTCATCAAAATGAGTTTATATGGTTTATATGTGTTTTTGGATTTCATCCATACACATTATTAGTTCAAATGTTTAGAAAAACTTATTTGATGTTTCTATATCATGTGTTTAAGTTTTGTTTAAGTCAAAATTATTTTGAGCTTAATTGTCAAAAACATAGATATTTCATCTTATATGTGTATTAGATCATATCCATACACACTATGCTTCAAATGAGTTTTAATAACTTATTTTTGTATTTGAACAAGCTTTGGAATAATCCGGTTTTCATTTTAAAAGATTGGTTTTTGAAAAATACGGGTCTTGGTTTAAAGCTTAATTTCTATATCACAAAATGGTTTAAAAAATTTGTAATATGTGTTAAATTTTGGTCACATATTTGTTCTTCAAATATAGACATGAACCTATTTTTGTGAATTTTATATGATTTTATGAGATTTTATAGGATATTAAAAAATCAAGTTTTAATCCCTTTATAACCCAGACCTAGGCTTCTGGCGGTCAACTGAACCATAAGTCGGTCGACCGAGCGGTCAATCGATGTGCACAGGTAACGTGCACAAGCCTAGCTTGAGGGCCGGTCGATCGGGCGATCGACCGATCCAGAGAGTTTACTCTCTGGATCTGGCCCCGGTCGACCGAGCGGTCGACCGGCCAGAGAGTAGTGCTCTCTTGTTCTAACCTCGATCGACCGATCGGTCGACCGATAGGTCTTTGACCTGGGTACGGTCGACAGAGCGGTCGATCGGCAACCCCAACGGTCATAAATATGACTGTTGGCCGGTCGACCGACATGCCAATCAGGCCTGTAACGGCTAGTTTTTTAAACTCTATAAATTGGGATTCTCTTGGCCTGTTTTCCATAAGATTTTGGAGAAATTTTAGAGCCAGTTTTTTTCATTTCTCTTAGAGTTTTTTTCACATGTTTTTGGGCTAAAACTTTCATATCAAAAAGAGAGTTTATGAAGAGTGTTTTTTTGATCTTTTTCAAAAGAGCTTTCATGAGTTTTTCCTCCACAAATCTATCTTGTTTTCTCACACAAACTTGAGCCATCCATTGCTAAACTTATCCTCTAGGATACTTGTTGTGAGAGTTATTTTTGGTGATCAAAGTGTAGAAATCACCAAGTGTTCATCTTTGTATTTGAGGAGGCGAACTTGTGGGTTCGTGTTGTGACGAGTTCTTGTGGGAGCTCGGTGTAGAGGTGTGGTCTCGGCAAGCTAGTATGCTTGCATGTGTTGTTCTTGCGGAAACAAGTGAGGGACTTGCGGGTTCAAGAGTTCTTACGATTTACGGTCACTTATGACAACCAAAGAGGCCCTTGTATAATATAGATATGTGTGCTGATGCGTGTGTGGCGCACAAGCTTATTTGACCCGATCCAAGGAGAAAGCCTAACTCAATCATGCCCTAAATACTTGTGCTGGTCAAATTTGTCTCTGCGTAAAGGGGAGGGATTTCAAATGAATTTCAAATGGACATAAATTCTTACTACAATTACAAATATAACCTTATTCCTAGTAAATAAAGACTCCTACTTGAGTTATGACTTGAACTCTAGACGAAATCTAACACTAGTGTGATTCAGAATTGAATTATATTTCCATCAGAACAACGCCTGTTCAAGAAAAAACTAATTCCATATTTCAAAACAAACATGAATCCTAATCCTACTGGGGACAGGATTTGAGACTCAATCAATCTTCAACACAACAACAAACCGATCAACGCCTATTTAAGCAAAGCATCACAGATCTCTTCTGAGTCAGTTTCCCATCTATATATCATCCATCATCGGTAAGCAAAACTTTCAATTTTTTTCCCTTACTTGTATTCAAGGCTTCCAAATACAAGGCTGCAAGAGAGAATCATCAATGGCAGCAGCAACGGCGACGACTCTCCCTCTTGACGTCGTCTTCAGCATCCTCGCCCATCTTCCCGTGAAGACTCTCTCTCGATTCCGCTGCGTCTCGCAATCATGGTCAGCTCTCATCTCCAGCCCCTCCTTTATCAAATCCCACCACCAGCGATCAAAGCAAAGCCCTCTCCTTTTCATAACAACCACGGAGCTCACCGAGGCTGATGCCAAACACGGCCATCCTAAATACATCCTGGTCCAGGACATGAACGGAAGATCCCGTGACCGCCAAATGGCAAAATTTATGGTAACACAACCATCGCGTTACCTCCAGCTCGCCGTCTCGTGTCTGGATCTAGTGTGTTTGTACGATGAGTACGATATCTACGTTCGAAACCCTTCTACTAACGAGGGGATCACCTTGACGAAGACATCTTCTCAGTTTGGGAGCGCTTGCAGATATTGTAGTTGCCGGAAGGTGGCGTTTGCGTACCTTGCTAGCACGTCCGAGTACAAAGTGTTCCAAATCTACATGATTTCCGGCCGTGGTGAACATACCTTCGCTTGTGAGGTCTTCACTCTGGGCACTGCGCGCTGGCGGGTCATCGGGGGGCCGCCTTTCACCGTTCACTGCTCTAACAATGCCATCGTCGCCGAGGCAATCTATTTCCTACCGGCTTGGTTTGACGTGCATCACGGTGAGAACAACGGCCTGGCTCGGTTCGATCTCAGGATAGAGGAGTGGTCGGAGCAACTGCTTCCCCTGCCACAATATTTTCACGACGCTGACAATGTGCGTGGTGGGGTTTTCCGTCTGAGGGAGATGAGAGGGATGTTGAGCCTGGCACGCATAGGAGGTAGCAAGATGGAGCTGTGGTTGTTGAAGGACTACGACAAGGGTGTGTGGGTGAAGGAGTACAACATCAATGTCCCGGAGTTGTCCCTTCCGTTGAAGATCGAGGAAGATGGGAGAGTTTTGTTGGAGATGCGCGGCGGCAAGCTGCGATTTTACGATCAGAAGGACGGGGATTTTGAAGAGATATATGACGGGAACAACACCTTGAGGGTCAGCTTCTTTGTGGAGAGTTTCATGTCTTTAGACGACGAGAGTTTTAGGTCTTTGAAAAGCATGTAGCTTTGTACAGTGTTGGATTTGAACACTAAATTTTTACCCCTTGCAACCAGACTTTTATTGTATTGAATTTTTCTTATTATTTTCTTTTCTACATAAAGTTTCTTCTCATGCTAACTGTTAAATCAGTTGAAATTAAAATCTCTATCATGTGCAAGCGCTATATTTTTGTATTCTAACACGTCATTGACTTCTCATAACTCAAGCATTCCTTTTTCATAGGACTGAATTATACAGTAGTATTTTGTCTTTAAATTTACTTTAAAAAATATGCACCCAATAAGAAAAATCTTTCTCAGCTTCTCTTAGCAATAACAAAACAGATATGTATGACCTTAAAATTCACTTCAATTTCTGTTTTCTCTTCATTGTGGAAGTCTATAAGAGTTGGGTAGTACGAAACTTTAACCGAAGAAACCCGCAGTGATTTGCACTCCCAAGGGAAAACTCCATTTTTCAAAACAAACATGAATCCTGAATCCTAATCCTAGTGTGAACTGGATTTGAGACTCAATCAATTCCCAACACAACAACAAACCAATCAACACATGTTTAAGCTTAAGCAACGGGGCCAATCTCTGGTTCAGTTTGCACCTATCATCCATCATCAGTAGCAAAACTTCCGGGGTTTTTTTTTCCCTACTTGTATTCATGGTTTCCAAATACAAGGCTGCAAGGAGAGAATCAATGGCAGCAGCAACAATGATGACTCTCCCTCTCAACATCATCTTCGGCATCCTCACCCATCTTCCCGTGAAGACTCTCGAGATTCCGCTGAGCCCCGAAATCATGGTCAGCCCCCCCACAACCCCAAATCCCATCACCAGCGATCCAAGCAAAGTCCCCTCCTCTTCATGGCAACCTTTGAGCGTGCCGAAGGGGATACCAGACATGGCTATTGATGCAGAATGCAATAGCAAAAATTAGAGTGATTGATAACTTGGAGAAGAACAAGAGGTTCAGGTCTCTTATCAGGTGAATCTATCACCCACTTTTCTAACTCACTCACAAAAGATTTAGGATATTAAGCAAATCAATATGCTAAACTAGAGTTTTTCATAAACTCAATATCATGAACTAAAGACTTTAATAAAAGTTTTAGCCTCTTATAGACCTACATCAAGAAAAATAATCCCACCACAATTGATGTGGGACTAAACATAAACAAAGACTAAAGAAAATAACTAACAAAAAAACAATTAAAGATAAAATATAACTAACGATAACTGGAGCTATATCCCCATCATTCTCCTCAACTTGAAATTATTCATCTCTGGTGAATGTAGTGATAACAAACGTCAGACATGTCTGAGTTGAACTGACTAATCTCCTCGCACGAAACATCTCGTTTGGGGCATGGTGGTGATTTTGGAACTGACATTCGTGCATCAAGTCTGACCAAAGTGGTGGATGTGAAAATAGCCTCTGTGACGGATCAGCTACAGTTGATGATAAAGCTAGAAATACACATGCATTAGAAAGAGTCGAATTCTCTGCACGAAATATCAGACTAATATCAGAATCTCATGGGATATCCAACTCATGGGTAATAGAAGCAATCCTTCTCAGAACTCTATAGAAACATGTACGTCGAGCATGAAACTTCCTCATAGTTCCTGGATAGAACCTCTCAAAGTGAAGTGTAATCATCATCTCATCATTAACTGTAAATTCTTACAAGATACTATGTGAATATGCAACAAATTTATAGTCATCATTGCAAATTACTATTTGTTTAGATATCTCATCATGTGCAGCAGGCAAATGCAATACATCAGATCCACTAAACATAACTCCTAAAGATAGGAAAAAAAAGATATATAAGTTTTCTAAGAGGACGTACATCAAACACCACTAATGGTATAACTTCACTAGAACTGACAGAAGTCTAAAGAAATTCAAGAAACAACTCCAAGTATTCACTAAAAGAAGAAACATGGTGAGAAACCTGATGAATCATAGTAAAGAACTCCAATGATTCACTAGAAGAGAAAACGTTAGGAGTAACCACAATAGACTCAACCGCTATCTCTTGACCTTTCCAAGAAAAGGATTCAAGTTCAAAAAAAATGAAACGGCTTCTTCTCCTCATACAAGAAGTACATGTGAATCTGATAATCTGCACGAGAGGACTCTGATGGCTTACTAAATGTAACAACGCTAGTGGCAACTGTCTTATGCTCAATCTCGTTCTTTACCATAAGGTGGTAAGTGACTACCGAGCAACCCGTATGGGTATATTAAGCTCCACTAATGCATGCTCAGAATCACTAGTATCAACCTCATAAACATGTTAGCCCAAAGGCTCATCACTCTAGTTTTAATGATGATTAACTCATGCAGTTATAGTACTAATGATCGTGTGCTCATTTAGTTTCAGATATTCTACCAAGATTTTAGTCGGTGTTTTGCTTCAACAAAGACTCGAAGTCAAGTTTTGAAGTTAGCACGTATTGATTTAAGAGCTCGCGCTTCAAGATCGTATCAAGTACTCAAGAGGAGTCTAGCTCTTTGGATCGAGTTTGGATCAAGTCAAAATGGAGAAAAAGATTTTCAAAGAGAAGATTTTCAAGACTTGTGTCGTGTTTGTAAGTGTTAAGCTTTTATATTTTTTAAATAAAATGTAAAGGATAGATTATTTGTGGATTGCTCAAGCTCATATACACACACACACAAAATTTATATGTGCTTCATAAGAATAATTTTGTTTTTAGAAAATATTGTTTTGATTTTGAACTTCAAAGTATACATCTTTATGTTTCATGAATAGATTTCATCAAAATGAGTTTATATGGTTATATGTGTTTTGCATTTCATCAATACATATTGTTAGTTCAAATATTTAGAAAAACTTATTTGATATTTCTATATCATGTGTTTAAGTTTCCTTTAAGTCAAAACTTATTTTGAGCTTAATTGTCAAAAATATAGATATTTCATCTTATATGTGTATTGGATCATATCCAGATACACTATGCTTCAAATGAGTTTTAATATCTTATTTTTGTATTTGAACAAGGTTTGGAATAATCCGGTTTTCATTTTAAAAGTTTGATTTTTGAAAAATACGGGTTTTGCTTTAAAGCTTAATTTCTATATCACAAAAATGGTTCAAAAAATTTGTAATATGTGTTGAATTTTGGTCACACATATTTGTTCTTCAAATATATACATGAACCTATTTTGTAAATTTTATGTGATTTTATGAAATTTTATAGGATATTAAAAGACTAAGTTTTAGTCCCTTTATAACCCAGACCTAGGCTTCTGGCGGTCGACCGACCGGTCGACCGAACCATAAGTCGGTCGACCAAGCGGTCAACCAATGTGCACATGCAACGTGCACAAGCCTTGCTTGAGGGCCGATCGACCGGGCGGTCGACCGATCCAGAGAGTTTACTCTTTAGATCTGGCCCCGGTCGACCGAGCGGTCGACCGGCCAGAGAGCAGTGCTCTCTGGTTTTAGCCTCGGTCGATCGATCGGTCGACCGATAGGTCTTTGACCTGGGTGCGGTCGACCGACAACCCCAACGGTCATAAATATGACCGTTATCTGGTCGACCACAGGCCAATCTGGCCTGTAACGGCTAGTTTTCTGAACTCTATAAATTGGGGTTCTTTTGGCTAGTTTTCTACAAGATTTTGGAGAAGTTTTAGAGCCCATTTTTCCCATCTCTCTTAGAGTTTTTCTTCACATGTTTTTGGGCTAAAACTTTCATATCAAAAGGAGAGTTTATCAAGAGTGTTTTCTTGATCTTTTTCAAAAGAGTTTTCTTGAGTTTTTCCTCCACAAATTTATCTTGTTTTCTCACACAAACTTGAGCCATCCATTGCTAAACTTATCCTCTAGGATACTTGTTGTGAGAGTTATTTTTGGTGATCAAAGTGTAAAGATCACAAAGTATTCATCTTTGTATTTGAGGAGGCGAACTTGTGAGTTCGCGTTGTAACGAGTTCTTGTGGGCGCTCGGTGTAGAGGTGCGGCATCGGTAAGCTAGTGTGCTTGCGTGTGTTGTTCTTGTGGGAATAAGTGAGGGACTTGCGAGTCCAAGAGTTCTTGAGGGAGCTCGTTGTAGATGTTGCAGCACCGGGTGATCTTGTGGATCGTTTTAATGAAAATCCTTCATAGTGTTAAAGGTGGGGACGTAGAGCAAGTGTGCTCGAATCTCAAAACAAATCTTTCGTGCTTGTGATTTCTCATCTCTCTCTCACACACACTTGTCTTTATATCTTGCATGTGCTTATTGTTTATATATATTTTACTTGCTTGATATTCCTTGTGCTTTATTGAATATATGTTTGGGTTTATTTGCTCACACTTATATTTAACCAAGAGAGTCATAGTGGCATCTCAACTCTTAATCTAGAGGAACCTTAAGGAGATAGTCCAAAGCCCTTCACCAGAAATTCGGCTATACTCTTGTGTTATACTTTTTGTGTTTGCTTAATAGTTTTTAATTTGCATAATTAGTTTTAATTCCGCATTGTTGTGCATTAGATTAGCTTGTCACCTATTCACCCCCTCTAGGTGACTTATAATTGGTATCAGAGCTTGGTGCTCTTGATTTGGATCTAACAACCTTGAGTTAAAGATCCTCATTTATCTAATCACAATATTTATTTACACATACATATGGATTTCGTGATACCTCCTATGTTTGATATTCTTAACATCCAAACTTGAAAAGAGAAGATGTTCATGTACCTAAAAGCCCTAAATATTCATGTCTATTTTGTCACTATTAAAGATTCATATTTTATTAATGGCAAAAATCTTGAGGCTAATGCAAAAGCCATCCATGCTTTAAAGTCTACCCTAAATGATGATTATTTATTTAGGGTTGTTAACATTGAATCAGCTTTTGTAGTATGAAACACTATTTGCTCTCTTGGGGAACAAACGCCAAATGAAAAAGAGAATGGCTCGGATGATGGAAATGATGCTTCCAATATGTGCTACATGATCCAAAGGGATGACCCCCTTGAGATAAAATCTGAATCCGAGCTAGAATAAGATATTGACATGCCTTATGATGAGCTTGCCATTTTTTGTCAAAAACTTCTTGAAAAATATGATTTATTAAAAATTGAAAATAATAAGTTGAAAAAGGATAACGCTTCTTTGTTAAAAGAAAAGAATTCTTTTAAAAATAAATTTGAATGTGTTTCAAAAGAAAATAAATTTTTGAAAAACTAAGTTATTTTGGTGGAAAAGGAAAAGGACATTATTTTGAAAGAAAATGACTCTTTGAAAAAGAAGATTATTTTAAAAGAAAAGAAAAGATTTCTAAAAAAATTAATTTTGAATCTCATTCTTACCATATTTCTCATACTAATAATGTTGCATCTCTTATTGTTAAAAATGAGATTCATATTTTGAAAAAGAAAAATTATTGTTTGGGCTCCACTTTGAGCCAATGTGCATTTAATCATAATAGATTGGAATTCAAGTTTCGCAAGAAACAAATTTCATGTGTTCATGTACAAACCCCACGGCATACGTATGCACACCATGCTCACACTCACACCACTCATATGTATGATAGAGTGTACCAATGTACACATTGTGACCGCAAAGGTCATCTTGCAAGATTTTTATTTTGATAGAATAAATTCTATAAATTTTGCAAATAAAAATGTTTGGGTTCCTTATGATGCTAACCCCCGTGGACCCAAAAAGATATGGGTACCAAAATTTTTACCTCTTGTGTTTGATGTAGGTGTGGGCTCTTACAAAATGTGAGAGGATTGGTGCCTTGATGGTGGATGTGTTTCGAGCTCAAAGATCATATTTATGAATGCATCACCTTCAAGGATGTTTGGTGGGAGGACCACCATGGTTTGAAGACTTAGAGAATAGTTCATATGATTTGGTAACTATCTCTAAACTCCTATTTTAGTTTACATACTTTTACATTGATGATTTTTTTTATATGTTGTGGTTTTAATGCTCATTATGTTAATGCAATGTTATTAGACAAGTGATATACATAGATAGTCTTTGAGATACATATATTCATATGGATTCATATTTTGTGTTCTCACTATTATTTAACTACTATGTATATACTAGTTCTCAAACACGTGCATGTAGCTAAATGATCAAGTTTGTTTTATGCTTCATGTGGTGATTACTTGTTTAGATGTAGTTTTCATTAAAACTTGTGTTTATACTTGTACAAGTAATGAGCTACACTTGATTATTATGTGTTTGTACTTCATTACTCATTTATACTCATTAATGTACATATATAACCTAGTTTTGATTATTCTTTCATTTATATTTGTTTTTCCTACTTTTGTACATGTTTAGGTTCATGTATATGTTTAAGTTGTAATTGATTGTTGAATCAATAAAATCTCTCTCCCCCTTGCCCCGAGGACGTAGACAAATTGTTGAACCTCGTTAAATATTGTGTTGGCTTGTGTTTGCTCTCTTATTTTCTCTATTCTTGGCGTGTTGGTACTTCTCCAGCGCGATCATCTTCGTGCTTGGGTTCCTCATTGGTTGTTGCCTCGCACCCAACAAGTGGTATCAGAGCATCCCAGGTTCATTGTGAGATCGTGTGTCGATTCCAAGAGCATTGGTCGTTGTTTGACGGAGATCGTGTGTCGATCTTGGAGCAGCGTTGGGACTGTTTGTGAGATCGTGTGCCGATCTCAAAATAGTGTTTGCATTGATCAAGGAATCAGATTCGGTGGGGTAGATCATTTCAGAAACTCTTCTAGGGTTTCACTTTGAGGTAAAGATCATATCTTTATCTAGTTTGTTTGATCTAACTCTGTTTGCTTTCGTATTGCTTTGAGGGAACCATTGAGAAGATGGCCGGAGATTGTGCATCTACGGTGAAATCCGTGAATCCACATCCATAGAGAATTGATGTCGTAAAGTTTAATGACAAGAACAACTTTGGTATGTGGAGATGTGAGGTGATGGATGCATTGACGGCATCAAACCTCGAAGATACTTTACGGTTGGAGAAAAAGCGCGAGACTACTACTGAAGAAGATTGGGACAAGATGAACCTAATAGTGTGTGGCTTGATAAGGTCCTTTTTGAGTCAAGACATCAAGTATCATGTGTTGCATGAAACATCTATAAGACAGCTGTGGGAGATCCTGGAGAAATCGTATCTGACAAACAGTATCGAATCGCGGTTGCAGTTAAAGAGAAGGCGTTATCATTTTCAGATGAAGAGAGAATGCTCCATTGACAAACACATGAATAGCTACACAAAACTTTTGTGGATGTGAAGATCGATGAAGAGGATAAGGCGATAATGCAATTGAATTCTCTTTTTGAAGAAGAGTATGAGACCTTTACTCTTATCTTGATCAATGGCAGACAAGCACTTAACTACAATGAGGTGTATGCTGCTCTTGTGAATTATGAAGTAAGAAGGCAGGACAGACTGTATTCTTTCGGGAGCACAACAGCAAAGGTATTGGCGGTAAGAGGCAGGAGTTCCAATCGGAAGGCAGAGGTAATCATGGGAGATCAAAGTCCAGATTAGGTTCCAGAGATATGAAGAAGAACCAGTGTGCCTTATGCAAGGAGTTAGGGCACTGGAAGATTGATTGTCCGAAGGTCAAAGGTAAGAAGGAGTAAAAAAAATTGAGACAAATCTCGCATAGGTGGTCAGTATTCATGCCAGTACTTCATAGGCGGATGGATCAGACTCAGACTCATCGGTATTCTCTTTTTCTGTTACTACTCCTGCTGTTGGTTACTCCGATAATGCTGAGTGGATCTTGGATACAAGAACTACCTGTCATGTGTGCCCCAACATGGACTGGTTCTCTAACTTTGAGAAGTTAGATGGGTGTTTAACAGTCATGAGTGATGATCATCCGTGTAATATAAAAGGGATAGGTACAGTCTGCATTAATATGTTTGATGGGATAGTACAAGAATTGAAAGAAGTGAGGTATGTACCTCAACTTAAAAGAAATCTTATCTCAGTTGGTGCTTTGGAAACGTTGGGTCTTGTGGTATCTATATGAGATGATCTTCTCAAGATGACCAAAAACTCAATGGTGGTTATGAAAGGCGTCCGTCGAAACTATCTCTACTACTTGAAGAGTAGTACAGTTAAGGTCAGGAGGAGACTTCTATTGCTTCAGATGATGTTTGCACGCAGGTCTAGCAGATTAGGCTCGGACACGAAGGAAAAAGTCTTTGCAAGCTCCAGTAAAGAAGAGATCATTAGAAGGTGCATCTACCTGCAACTTAGATTGGGTGAACACGGCGTTCTGGATAAGAAAAAGGTGAAATTCAGCACTACTACTCACCACTCTGAAGGTCTTCTTGATTGTGTTCATGTAAGAATTTGAGAACCTGCTAAGACTGCATCGCTTGGAGGTCATATGTACTTTGTCTCTTTTATTAATAATTTATCTAAGCATTATTGGATATATCCCATGAGACAAAGGTTTGAAGCCCTAGGTATGCTGGTGAAGTGGAAGGATATGATGGAGAAGCAGACTGGTAGGAAGATCAAGGAGCTAAAAATTAGTAATGTTGAAAGATACAAGAACCAATTCCTACGATTTGGTCAGAACACTGGTATAGGTACTCACTTCACATATGGATTACATGGGTTGGCTAAGAAGATAAATTGTTCCTTCCTAGAGAAGGTTCGGTGTTTGTTGTCTAATGTACGATTAGAAAAATCGTTTTGGGCTGAGGCGATTGTGTATGCTAGCCATCTCATAAATGGATTGTCATCGACTGTGATAAGAGGTACAACTCCACTGGAAGTTTGGTCTGAAAAACTGCTCAAAATCATGATTTGCTGCGGGAATTTAGAAGTCTGGTCTATTTTAGTGTCAAAAATGACAAACTCCTCTACGAGTACCCCTTCACTCACACCTTGCCAACAACCAAAACTTTAAACTCGTCCAACCGTTATAACGCGGAGAACTTCGACCTAGCTACGAGATTCCGACTCGCGCTGCGATAATTCGTCAAGGCAATAATTAGACTCTACAAACTTAACAAGATACTAAAGAAATTGAATTAAAGTAGTAATATTATAACTTAACTTTTAATTGTATAAACCTAATGAAAATCAAGATTCATGGTGAATAGAACTTCATAATGGAAATAATGAGTTTGAATTTTTATTATAAATGAATGTAAACTCAAGATTTATTTCGAAATAAATCTTGTTCAAATCAAGAGGTTATTGACCTTTTTTTTTTTCCAAGTGTGAATATGAACCGTAAAAGTATTATTTGTTTAGGTGTTTCCAATCAAAAATGGTGATTTATTATGATAATCTAGCGGTCTAAAATAACAATTAGTGTAAAAGCTATTAATGCTTATTGGGCATGTTTGTTTCACCGTAAAAGTTCGCAAGTCGCAAGTGGCAATTGCGACTTACGATTTACGGTGTTTATTTAGGCCGTAAGTCATAAAATGCACTTACATCTCACTTACGATCCACTTGCAACACAAACAGTTAATTATGTGATCATACAAATCTCACTTACAGTACAAATAGTAAATTTTGTGGTTATGCAAATTTGTATTGCTGAAAGTTAATTGTAATTAAATTAATACTTTTTTATCAGATTGATTTTTTTAAATTATAAGAAGTTTTTTAATTATTAGATTAAAATTAATTATTATTATTTTTTTATTAATTTAATAATTTCTAATATTAGAAACTTTTTTATTACTAGATTAATATAATGTATTCCACTTAATATTAATTCATACTTTATTTATAGATTAATAAAATGTAATATAAATTTTATAAGTTTTGATTATTAGATTAATTTTTTAATTACTTAATATTTAATATATATATATTTTTAATATTTAATGATTTTAAATTTTAAATTATTTAGTGTTTAATTTATTATATTTTAATATATTTAATCTAATTTTTAATTATTTAATATTAATATATTTAATTTTTACTATTTTTAGTATTTATTATCATTTTTTAAAATTTTTAAATCACCAAACAATTAAATTTATGGTCAACTTTTCTACTTATGACTTACACAATACGACAATCAAATATCGTAAAATACAATACACTTTTTCACTTACAATTTCATATTACCAACCAAACACCTTATAACTTACTTGCATGTAACTAAAAGAGTTACCATTTACGACTTATAATTTACGGTCACTTACGACAACCAAAGAGGCCCTTGTATAATATAGATATGTGTCCTGACGCGTGTGTCGTGCACAAGCTTATTTGACCCGATCACAAGGAGAAGGCCTAACTCAATCATGCCCTAAATACCTGTGCTGATCGAATTTGTCTCTACGGAAAGGGGACAGATTTCAAAGGAATTTCAGATGAACATAAATTCTTACTTAATTACAAATATAAACTAATTCCTAGTAAATAAAGACTCCTACTTGAGTTATGACTTGAACTTTAGACGAAATCTAATACTAGTATGATTCAGAATTGAATTATATTTCCATCAGAGCAACGCCTGTTCAAGAGAAAACTAATTCCATATTTCAAAACAAACATGAATCCTAATCCTAATGGGGACAGGATTTGAGACTCAATCAATTTCCAACACAACAACAAACCAATCAACGCCTATTTAAGCAAAGCATCGCAGATTTCTTCTGAGGCAGTCATCCATCATCAGTAAGCAAAACTTCCTGTTTTTCCCCCATGGCTTCCAAATGCAACGCTGCAAGGAGAGAATCATCAATGGCAGCAGCAACGACGACGACTCTCCCTCTTGACGTCGTCTTCAGCATCCTCGCCCATCTTCCCGTGAAGACTCTCTCTCGATTCCGCTGCGTCTCGCAATCATGGTCAGCTCTCATCTCCAGCACCTCCTTTATCAAATCCCATCACCAGCGATCCAAGCAAAGCCCTCTCCTCTTCATAACAACCACGGAGCTCGCCGAGGCTGACGCCAAACACGGCCATCCTAAATACATCCTGGTTCACGACATGAAAGGAAGAAGATCCCGTGACCGCCAAATGGCAAAATTTATGGTAACACAACCATCGCGTTACCTCCAGCTCGCCGTCTCGTGCCTGGATCTAGTGTGTTTGTACGATGAGTACGATATCTACGTTCGAAACCCTTCTACTAACGAGGGGATCACCTTGACGAAGACATCTTCTCAGTTTGGGAGCGCTTGCAGATATTGTAGTTGCCGGAAGGTGGCGTTTGCGTACCTTGCTAGCACGTCCGAGTACAAAGTGTTCCAAATCTACATGATTTCCGGCCGTGGTGAACATACCTTCGCTTGTGAGGTCTTCACTCTGGGCACTGCGCGCTGGCGGGTCATCGGGGGGCCGCCTTTCACCGTTCACTGCTCTAACAATGCCATCGTCGCCGAGGCAATCTATTTCCTACCGGCTTGGTTTGACGTGCATCACGGTGAGAGCAACGGCCTGGCTCGGTTCGATCTCAGGATAGAGGAGTGGTCGGAGCAACTGCTTCCCCTGCCACAATATTTTCACGACGCTGACAATGTGCGTGGTGGGGTTTTCCGTCTGAGGGAGATGAGAGGGATGTTGAGCCTGGCACGCATAGGAGGTAGCAAGATGGAGCTGTGGTTGTTGAAGGACTACGACAAGGGTGTGTGGGTGAAGGAGTACAACATCAATGTCCCGGAGTTGTCCCTTCCGTTGAAGATCGAGGAAGATGGGAGAGTTTTGTTGGAGATGCGCGGCGGCAAGCTGCGATTTTACGATCAGAAGGACGGGGATTTTGAAGAGATATATGACGGGAACAACACCTTGAGGGTCAGCTTCTTTGTGGAGAGTTTCATGTCTTTAGACGACGAGAGTTTTAGGTCTTTGAAAAGCATGTAGCTTTGTACAGTGTTGGATTTGAACACTAAATTTTTACCCCTTGCAACCAGACTTTTATTGTATTGAATTTTTCTTATTATTTTCTTTTCTACATAAAGTTTCTTCTCATGCTAACTGTTAAATCAGTTGAAATTAAAATCTCTATCATGTGCAAGCGCTATATTTTTATATTCTAACACGTCATTGACTTCTCATAACTCAAGCATTCCTTTTTCATAGGACTGAATTATACAGTAGTATTTTGTCTTTAAATTTACTTTAAAAAATATGCACCCAATAAGAAAAATCTTTCTCAGCTTCTCTTAGCAATAACAAAACAGATATGTATGACCTTAAAATTCACTTCAATTTCTGTTTTCTCTTCATTGTGGAAGTCTATAAGAGTTGGGTAGTACGAAACTTTAACCGAAGAAACCCGCAGTGATTTGCACTCCCAAGGGAAAACTCCATTTTTCAAAACAAACATGAATCCTGAATCCTAATCCTAGTGTGAACTGGATTTGAGACTCAATCAATTCCCAACACAACAACAAACCAATCAACACATGTTTAAGCTTAAGCAACGGGGCCAATCTCTGGTTCAGTTTGCACCTATCATCCATCATCAGTAGCAAAACTTCCGGGTTTTTTTTTCCCCTACTTGTATTCATGGTTTCCAAATACAAGGCTGCAAGGAGAGAATCAATGGCAGCAGCAACAATGATGACTCTCCCTCTCAACATCATCTTCGGCATCCTCACCCATCTTCCCGTGAAGACTCTCTCGATTCCGCTGAGCCCCGAAATCATGGTCAGCCCCCCCACACCCCAAATCCCATCACCAGCGATCCAAGCAAAGTCCCCTCCTCTTCATGGCAACCTTGGAGCGTGCCGAAGGGGATACCAGACATGGCTATTGATGCAGAATGCAATAGCAAAAATTAGAGTGATTGATAACTTGGAGAAGAACAAGAGGTTCAGGTCTCTTATCAGGTGAATCTATCACCCACTTTTCTAACTCACTCACAAAAGATTTAGGATATTAAGCAAATCAATATGCTAAACTAGAGTTTTTCATAAACTCAATATCATGAACTAAAGACTTTAATAAAAGTTTTAGCCTCTTATAGACCTACATCAAGAAAAATAATCCCACCACAATTGATGTGGGACTAAACATAAACAAAGACTAAAGAAAATAACTAACAAAAAAACAATTAAAGATAAAATATAACTAACGATAACTGGAGCTATATCCCCATCATTCTCCTCGACTTGAAATTATTCATCTCCGGTGAATGTAGTGATAACAAACGTCAGACATGTCTGAGTTGAACTGACTAATCTCCTCGCACGAAACATCTCGTTTGGGGCATGGTGGTGATTTTGGAACTGACATTCGTGCATCAAGTCTGACCAAAGTGGTGGATGTGAAAATAGCCTCTGTGACGGATCAGCTACAGTTGATGATAAAGCTAGAAATACACATGCATTAGAAAGAGTCGAATTCTCTGCACGAAATATCAGACTAATATCAGAATCTCATGGGATATCCAACTCATGGGTAATAGAAGCAATCCTTCTCAGAACTCTATAGAAACATGTACGTCGAGCATGAAACTTCCTCATAGTTCCTGGATAGAACCTCTCAAAGTGAAGTGTAATCATCATCTCATCATTAACTGTAAATTCTTACAAGATACTATGTGAATATGCAACAAATTTATAGTTATCATTGCAAATTACTATTTGTTTAGATATCTCATCATGTGCAGCAGGCAAATGCAATACATCAGATCCACTAAACATAACTCCTAAAGATAGGAAAAAAAAGATATATAAGTTTTCTAAGAGGACGTACATCAAACACCACTAATGGTATAACTTCACTAGAACTGACAGAAGTCTAAAGAAATTCAAGAAACAACTCCAAGTATTCACTAAAAGAAGAAACATGGTGAGAAACCTGATGAATCATAGTAAAGAACTCCAATGACTCACTAGAAGAGAAAACGTTAGGAGTAACCACAATAGACTCAACCGCTATCTCTTGACCTTTCCAAGAAAAGGATTCAAGTTCAAAAAAAATGAAACGGCTTCTTCTCCTCATACAAGAAGTACATGTGAATCTGATAATCTGCACGAGAGGACTCTGATGGCTTACTAAATGTAACAACGCTAGTGGCAACTGTCTTATGCTCAATCTCGTTCTTTACCATAAGGTGGTAAGTGACTACCGAGCAACCTGTATGGGTATATTAAGCTCCACTAATGCATGCTCAGAATCACTAGTATCAACCTCATAAACATGTTGGCCCAAAGGCTCATCACTCTAGTTTTAATGATGATTAACTCATGCAGTTATAGTACTAATGATTGTGTGCTCATTTAGTTTCAGATATTCTACCAAGATTTTAGTCGGTGTTTTGCTTCAACAAAGACTCGAAGTCAAGTTTTGAAGTTAGCACGTATTGATTCAAGAGCTCGCGCTTCAAGATCGCATCAAGTACTCAAGAGGAGTCTAGCTCTTTGGATCGAGTTTGGATCAAGTCAAAATGGAGAAGAAGATTTTCAAAGAGAAGATTTTCAAGACTTGTGTCGTGTTTGTAAGTGTTAAGATTTTATATTTTTTAAATAAAATGTAAAGGATAGATTATTTGTGGATTGCTCAAGCTCATATACACACACACAAAATTTATATGTGCTTCATAAGAATAATTTTGTTTTTAGAAAATATTGTTTTGATTTTGAACTTCAAAGTATACATCTTTATGTTTCATGAATAGATTTCATCAAAATGAGTTTATATGGTTTATATGTGTTTTGTATTTCATCAATACACATTGTTAGTTCAAATATTTAGAAAAACTTATTTGATATTTCTATATCATGTGTTTAAGTTTTCTTTAAGTCAAAACTTATTTTGAGCTTAATTGTCAAAAATATAGATATTTCATCTTATATGTGTATTGGATCATATCCAGATACACTATGCTTCAAATGAGTTTTAATATCTTATTCTTGTATTTAAACAAGGTTTGGAATAATCCGGTTTTCATTTTAAAAGTTTGATTTTTGAAAAATACGGGTTTTGCTTTAAAGCTTAATTTCTATATCACAAAAATGGTTCAAAAAATTTGTAATATGTGTTTAATTTTGGTCACACATATTTGTTCTTCAAATATATACATGAACCTATTTTGTAAATTTTATGTGATTTTATGAAATTTTATAGGATATTAAAAGACCAAGTTTTAGTCTCTTTATAACCCAGACCTAGGCTTCTGGCGGTCGACCGACCGGTCGACCGAACCATAAGTCGGTCGACCAAGCGGTCAACCAATGTGCACATGCAACGTGCACAAGCCTTGCTTGAGGGCCGATCGACCGGGCGGTCGACCGATCCAGAGAGTTTACTCTTTAGATCTGGCCCCGGTCGACCGAGCGGTCGACCGGCCAGAGAGCAGTGCTCTCTGGTTTTAGCCTCGGTCGATCGACCGGTCGACCGATAGGTCTTTGACCTGGGTGCGGTCGACCGACAACCCCAACGGTCATAAATATGACCGTTATCTGGTCGACTACAGGCCAATCTGGCCTGTAACGGCTAGTTTTCTGAACTCTATAAATTGGGGTTCTTTTGGCTAGTTTTCTACAAGATTTTGGAGAAGTTTTAGAGCCCGTTTTTCCCATCTCTCTTAGAGTTTTTCTCCACATATTTTTGGGCTAAAACTTTCATATCAAAAGGAGAGTTTATCAAGAGTGTTTTCTTGATCTTTTTCAAAAGAGTTTTCTTGAGTTTTTCCTCCACAAATTTATCTTGTTTTCTCACACAAACTTGAGCCATCCATTGCTAAACTTATCCTCTAGGATACTTGTTGTGAGAGTTATTTTTGGTGATCAAAGTGTAAAGATCACAAAGTATTCATCTTTGTATTTGAGGAGGCGAACTTGTGAGTTCGCGTTGTAACGAGTTCTTGTGGGCGCTCGGTGTAGAGGTGCGGCATCGGCAAGCTAGTGTGCTTGCGTGTGTTGTTCTTGTGGGAATAAGTGAGGGACTTGCGAGTCCAAGAGTTCTTGAGGGAGCTCGTTGTAGATGTTGCAGCACCGGGTGATCTTGTGGATCGTTTTAATGAAAATCCTTCATAGTGTTAAAGGTGGGGACGTAGAGCAAGTGTGCTCGAATCTCAAAACAAATCTTTCGTGCTTGTGATTTCTCATCTCTCTCTCTCTCTCACTTGTCTTTATATCTTGCATGTGCTTATTGTTTATATATATTTTACTTGCTTGATATTCCTTGTGCTTTATTGAATATATGTTTGGGTTTGTTTGCTCACACTTATATTTAACCAAGAGAGTCATAGTGGCATCTCAACTCTTAATCTAGAGGAACCTTGAGGAGATAGTCCAAAGCCCTTCACCGGAAATTCGGCTATACTCTTGTGTTATACTTTTTGTGTTTGCTTAATAGTTTTTAATTTGCATAATTAGTTTTAATTCCGCATTGTTGTGCATTAGATTAGCTTGTCACCTATTCACCCCCTCTAGGTGACTTATAATTGGTATCAGAGCTTGGTGCTCTTGATTTGGGTCTAACAACCTTGAGTTAAAGATCCTCATTTATCTAATCACAATATTTATTTACACATACATATGGATTTCGTGATACCTCCTATGTTTGATATTCTTAACATCCAAACTTGAAAAGAGAAGATGTTCATGTACCTAAAAGCCCTAAATATTCATGTCTATTTTGTCACTATTAAAGATTCATATTTTATTAATGGCAAAAACCTTGAGGCTAATGCAAAAGCCATCTATGCTTTAAAGTCTACCATAAATGATGATTATTTATTTAGGGTTGTTAACATTGAATCAGCTTTTGTAGTATGAAACACTATTTGCTCTCTTGGGGAACAAACGCCAAATGAAAAAGAGAATGGCTCGGATGATGGAAATGATGCTTCCAATATGTGCTACATGATCCAAGGGGATGACCCCCTTGAGATAAAATCTGAATCCGAGCTAGAATAAGATATTGACATGCCTTATGATGAGCTTGCCATTTTTTGTCAAAAACTTCTTGAAAAATATGATTTATTAAAAATTGAAAATAATAAGTTGAAAAAGGATAACGCTTCTTTGTTAAAAGAAAAGAATTCTTTTAAAAATAAATTTGAATGTGTTTCAAAAGAAAATAAATTTTTGAAAAACTAAGTTATTTTGGTGGAAAAGGAAAAGGAGATTATTTTGAAAGAAAATGACTCTTTGAAAAAGAAGATTATTTTAAAAGAAAAGAAAAGATTTCTAAAAAAATAATTTTGAATCTCATTCTTACCATATTTCTCATACTAATAATGTTGCATCTCTTATTGTTAAAAATGAGATTCATATTTTGAAAAAGAAAAATTATTGTTTGGGCTCCACTTTGAGCCAATGTGCATTTAATCATAATAGATTGGAATTCAAGTTTCGCAAGAAACAAATTTCACATGTTCATGTACAAACCCCACGGCATACGTATGAACACCATGCTCACACTCACACCACTCATATGTATGCTAGAGTGTACCAATGTACACATTGTGACCGCAAAGGTCATCTTGCAAGATTTTTATTTTGATAGAATAAATTCTATAAATTTTGCAAATAAAAATGTTTGGGTTCCTTATGATGCTAACCCCCGTGGACCCAAAAAGATATGGGTACCAAAATTTTTACCTCTTGTGTTTGATGTAGGTGTGGGCTCTTACAAAATGTGAGAGGATTGGTGCCTTGATGGTGGATGTGTTTCGAGCTCAAAGATCATATTTATGAATGCATCACCTTCAAGGATGTTTGGTGGGAGGACCACCATGGTTTGAAGACTTAGAGAATAGTTCATATGGTTTGGTAACTATCTCTAAACTCCTATTTTAGTTTACATACTTTTACATTGATGATTTTTTTTATATGTTGTGGTTTTAATGCTCATTATGTTAATGCAATGTTATTAGACAAGTGATATACATAGATAGTCTTTGAGATACATATATTCATATGGATTCATATTTTTGTTCTCACTATTATTTAACTACTATGTATATACTAGTTCTTAAACACGTGCATGTAGCTAAATGATCAAGTTTGTTTTATGCTTCATGTGGTGATTACTTGTTTAGATGTAGTTTTCATTAAAACTTGTGTTTATACTTGTACAAGTAATGAGCTACACTTGATTATTATGTGTTTGTACTTCATTACTCATTTTACTCATTAATGTACATATATAACCTAGTTTTGATTATTCTTTCATTTATATTTGTTTTTCCTACTTTTGTACATGTTTAGGTTCATGTATATGTTTAAGTTGTAATTGATTGTTGAATCAATAAAATCTCTCTCCCCCTTGCCCCGAGGACGTAGACAAATTGTTGAACCTCGTTAAATATTGTGTTGGCTGTGTTTGCTCTCTTATTTTCTCTATTCTTGGCGTGTTGGTACTTCTCCAGCGCGATCATCTTCGTTGCTTGGGTTCCTCATTGGTTGTTGCCTCGCACCCAACAAGTGGTATCGAGCATCCCAGGTTCATTGTGAGATCGTGTGTCGATTCCAAGAGCATTGGTCGTTGTTTGACGGAGATCGTGTGTCGATCTTGGAGCAGCGTTGGGACTGTTTGTGAGATCGTGTGCCGATCTCAAAATAGTGTTTGCATTGCTCAAGGAATCAGATTCGGTGGGGTAGATCATTTCAGAAACTCTTCTAGGGTTTCACTTTGAGGTAAAGATCATATCTTTATCTAGTTTGTTTGATCTAACTCTGTTTGCTTTCGTATTGCTTTGAGGGAACCATTGAGAAGATGGCCGGAGATTGTGCATCTACGGTGAAATCCGTGAATCCACATCCATAGAGAATTGATGTCGTGAAGTTCAATGACAAGAACAACTTTGGTATGTGGAGATGTGAGGTGATGGATGCATTGACGGCATCAAACCTCGAAGATACTTTACGGTTGGAGAAAAAGCGCGAGACTACTACTGAAGAAGATTGGGACAAGATGAACCTAATAGTGTGTGGCTTGATAAGGTCCTTTTTGAGTCAAGACATCAAGTATCATGTGTTGCATGAAACATCTGTAAGACAGCTGTGGGAGATCCTGGAGAAATCGTATCTGACAAACAGTATCGAATCGCGGTTGCAGTTAAAGAGAAGGCGTTATCATTTTCAGATGAAGAGAGAATGCTCCATTGACAAACACATGAATAGCTACACAAAACTTTTGTGGATGTGAAGATCGATGAAGAGGATAAGGCGATAATGCAATTGAATTCTCTTTATGAAGAAGAGTATGAGACCTTTACTCTTACCTTGATCAATGGCAGACAAGCACTTAACTACAATGAGGTGTATGCTGCTCTTGTGAATTATGAAGTAAGGAGGCAGGACAGATTGTATTCTTTCGGGAGCACAACAGCAGAGGTATTGGCGGTAAGAGGCAGGAGTTCCAATCGGAAGGCAGAGGTAATCATGGGAGATCAAAGTCCAGATTAGGTTCCAGATATATGAAGAAGAACCAGTGTGCCTTATGCAAGGAGTTAGGGCACTGGAAGATTGATTGTCCGAAGGTCAAAGGTAAGAAGGAGTAAAAAAATTGAGGCAAATCTCGCATAGGTGGTCAGAATTCATGCCAGTACTTCATAGGCGGATGGATCAGACTCAGACTCATCGGTATTCTCTTTTTCTGTTACTACTCCTGCTGTTGGTTACTCCGATAATGCTGAGTGGATCTTGGATACAAGAACTACCTGTCATGTGTGCCCCAACATGGACTGGTTCTCTAACTTTGAGAAGTTAGATGGGTGTTTAACAGTCATGAGTGATGATCATCCGTGTAATATGAAAGGGATAGGTACAGTCTGCATTAATATGTTTGATGGGATAGTACAAGAATTGAAAGAAGTGAGGTATGTACCTCAACTTAAAAGAAATCTTATCTCAGTTGGTGCTTTGGAAACGTTGGGTCTTGTGGTATCTATATGAGATGATCTTCTCAAGATGACCAAAAACTCAATGGTGGTTATGAAAGGCGTCCGTCGAAACTATCTCTACTACTTGAAGAGTAGTACAGTTAAGGTCAGGAGGAGACTTCTATTGCTTCAGATGATGTTTGCACGCAGGTCTAGCAGATTAGGCTCGGACACGAAGGAGAAAAGTCTTTGCAAGCTCCAGCAAAGAAGAGATCATTGGAAGGTGCATCTACCTGCAACTTAGATTGGGTGAACACGGCGTTCTGGATAAGAAAAAGGTGAAATTCAGCACTACTACTCACCACTCTGAAGGTCTTCTTGATTGTGTTCAAGTAAGAATTTTAGAACCTGCTAAGACTGCATCGCTTGGAGGTCATATGTACTTTGTCTCTTTTATTAATAATTTATCTAAGCATTGTTGGATATATCCCATGAGACAAAGGTTTGAAGCCCTAGGTATGCTGGTGAAGTGGAAGGATATGATGGAGAAGCAGACTGGTAGGAAGATCAAGGAGCTAAAAATTAGTAATGTTGAAAGATACAAGAACCAATTCCTACGATTTGGCCAGAACACTGGTATAGGTACTCACTTCACATATGGATTACATGGGTTGGCTAAGAAGATAAATTGTTCCTTCCTAGAGAAGGTTCGGTGTTTGTTGTCTAATGCACGATTAGAAAAATCGTTTTGGGCTGAGGCGATTGTGTATGCTAGCCATCTCATAAATGGATTGTCATCGACTGTGATAAGAGGTACAACTCCGCTGGAAGTTTGGTCTGAAAAACTGCTCAAAATCATGATTTGCTGCGGGAATTTGGAAGTCTGGTCTATTTTAGTGTCAAAAATGACAAACTCCTCTACGAGTACCCCTTCACTCACACCTTGCCAACAACCAAAACTTTAAACTCGTCCAACCGTTATAACGCGGAGTGCTTCGACCTAGCTACGAGATTCCGACTCGCGCTGCGATAATTCGTCAAGGCAATAATTAGACTCTACAAACTTAACAAGATACTAAAGAAATTGAATTAAAGTAGTAATATTATAACTTAACTTTTAGATTGTATCAACCTAATGAAAATCAAGATTCATGGTGAATAGAACTTCATAATGGAAATAATGAGTTTGAATTTTTATTATAAATGAATGTAAACTCAAGATTTATTTCGAAATAAATCTTGTTCAAATCAAGAGGTTATTGACCTTTTTATTTCCAAGTGCGAATATGAACCGTAAAAGTATTATTTGTTTAGGTGTTTCCAATCAAAAGTGGTGATTTATTATGATAATCTAACAGTCTAAAATAACAATTAGTGTAAAAGCTATTAATGCTTATTGGGCATGTTTATTTCACCGTAAAAGTTCACAAGTCGCAAGTGACAATTGCGACTTACGATTTACGGTGTTTATTTAGGCCGTAAGTCATAAAATGCACTTACATCTCACTTACGATCCACTTGTAACACAAACAGTTAATTATGTGATCATACAAATCTCACTTACAGTACAAATAGTAAATTTTGTGGTTATGCAAATTTGTATTGCTGAAAGTTAATTGTAATTAAATTAATACTTTTTTATCAGATTGATTTTTTTAAATTATAAGAAGTTTTTTAATTATTAGATTAAATTAATTATTATATTATTTTTTTATTAATTTAATAATTTCTAATATTAGAAACTTTTTTATTACTAGATTAATATAATGTATTCCACTTAATATTAATTCATACTTTATTTATAGATTAATAAAATGTAATATAAATTTTATAAGTTTTGATTATTAGATTAATTTTTTAATTACTTAATATTTAATATATATAATTTTTAATATTTAATGATTTTAAATTTTAAATTATTAGTGTTTAATTTATTATATTTTAATATATTTAATCTAATTTTTAATTATTTAATATTAATATATTTAATTTTTACTATTTTTAGTATTTATTATCATTTTTTAAAATTTTTAAATCACCAAACAATTAAATTCGTGGTCAACTTTTCTACTTATGACTTACACAATACGACAATCAAATATCGTAAAATACAATACACTTTTTCACTTACAATTTCATATTACCAATCAAACACCTTATAACTTACTTGCATGTAACTAAAAGAGTTACCATTTACGACTTATAATTTACGGTCACTTACGACAACCAAAGAGGCCCTTGTATAATATAGATATGTGTCCTGACGCGTGTGTCGTGCACAAGCTTATTTGACCCGATCACAAGGAGAAGGCCTAACTCAATCATGCCCTAAATACCTGTGCTGATCGAATTTGTCTCTACGGAAAGGGGACAGATTTCAAAGGAATTTCAGATGAACATAAATTCTTACTTCAATTACAAATATAAACTAATTCCTAGTAAATAAAGACTCCTACTTGAGTTATGACTTGAACTTTAGACGAAATCTAATACTAGCATGCTTCAGAATTGAATTATATTTCCATCAGAGCAACGCCTGTTCAAGAGAAAACTAATTCCATATTTCGAAACAAACATGAATCCTAATCCTAATGGGGACAGGATTTGAGACTCAATCAATTTCCAACACAACAACAAACCAATCAACGCCTATTTAAGCAAAGCATCGCAGATTTCTTCTGAGGCAGTTTCCAATCTATATATCATCCATCATCAGCAAGCAAAACTTTCGCTGTTTTTCCCTTACTGGTATTCATGGCTTCCAAATGCAACGCTGCAAGGAGAGAATCATCAATGGCAGCAGCAACGACGACGACTCTCCCTCTTGACGTCGTCTTCAGCATCCTCGCCCATCTTCCCGTGAAGACTCTCTCTCGATTCCGCTGCGTCTCGCAATCATGGTCAGCTCTCATCTCCAGCACCTCCTTTATCAAATCCCATCACCAGCGATCCAAGCAAAGCCCTCTCCTCTTCATAACAACCACGGAGCTCGCCGAGGCTGACGCCAAACACGGCCATCCTAAATACATCCTGGTTCACGACATGAAAGGAAGAAGATCCCGTGACCGCCAAATGGCAAAATTTATGGTAACACAACCATCGCGTTACCTCCAGCTCGCCGTCTCGTGCCTGGATCTAGTGTGTTTGTACGATGAGTACGATATCTACGTTCGAAACCCTTCTACTAACGAGGGGATCACCTTGACGAAGACATCTTCTCAGTTTGGGAGCGCTTGCAGATATTGTAGTTGCCGGAAGGTGGCGTTTGCGTACCTTGCTAGCACGTCCGAGTACAAAGTGTTCCAAATCTACATGATTTCCGGCCGTGGTGAACATACCTTCGCTTGTGAGGTCTTCACTCTGGGCACTGCGCGCTGGCGGGTCATCGGGGGGCCGCCTTTCACCGTTCACTGCTCTAACAATGCCATCGTCGCCGAGGCAATCTATTTCCTACCGGCTTGGTTTGACGTGCATCACGGTGAGAGCAACGGCCTGGCTCGGTTCGATCTCAGGATAGAGGAGTGGTCGGAGCAACTGCTTCCCCTGCCACAATATTTTCACGACGCTGACAATGTGCGTGGTGGGGTTTTCCGTCTGAGGGAGATGAGAGGGATGTTGAGCCTGGCACGCATAGGAGGTAGCAAGATGGAGCTGTGGTTGTTGAAGGACTACGACAAGGGTGTGTGGGTGAAGGAGTACAACATCAATGTCCCGGAGTTGTCCCTTCCGTTGAAGATCGAGGAAGATGGGAGAGTTTTGTTGGAGATGCGCGGCGGCAAGCTGCGATTTTACGATCAGAAGGACGGGGATTTTGAAGAGATATATGACGGGAACAACACCTTGAGGGTCAGCTTCTTTGTGGAGAGTTTCATGTCTTTAGACGACGAGAGTTTTAGGTCTTTGAAAAGCATGTAGCTTTGTACAGTGTTGGATTTGAACACTAAATTTTTACCCCTTGCAACCAGACTTTTATTGTATTGAATTTTTCTTATTATTTTCTTTTCTACATAAAGTTTCTTCTCATGCTAACTGTTAAATCAGTTGAAATTAAAATCTCTATCATGTGCAAGCGCTATATTTTTATATTCTAACACGTCATTGATTTCTCATAACTCAAGCATTCCTTTTTCATAGGACTGAATTATACAGTAGTATTTTGTCTTTAAATTTACTTTAAAAAATATGCACCCAATAAGAAAAATCTTTCTCAGCTTCTCTTAGCAATAACAAAACAGATATGTATGACCTTAAAATTCACTTCAATTTCTGTTTTCTCTTCATTGTGGAAGTCTATAAGAGTTGGGTAGTACGAAACTTTAACCGAAGAAACCCGCAGTGATTTGCACTCCCAAGGGAAAACTCCATTTTTCAAAACAAACATGAATCCTGAATCCTAATCCTAGTGTGAACTGGATTCGAGACTCAATCAATTCCCAACACAACAACAAACCAATCAACACATGTTTAAGCTTAAGCAACGGGGCCAATCTCTGGTTCAGTTTGCACCTATCATCCATCATCAGTAGCAAAACTTCCGGGGTTTTTTTTTCCCTACTTGTATTCATGGTTTCCAAATACAAGGCTGCAAGGAGAGAATCAATGGCAGCAGCAACAATGATGACTCTCCCTCTCAACATCATCTTCGGCATCCTCACCCATCTTCCCGTGAAGACTCTCTCGATTCCGCTGCGCCCCGAAATCATGGTCAGCCCCCCACAACCCCAAATCCCATCACCAGCGATCCAAGCAAAGTCCCCTCCTCTTCATGGCAACCTTGGAGCGTGCCGAAGGGGATACCAGACATGGCTATTGATGCAGAATGCAATAGCAAAAATTAGAGTGATTGATAACTTGGAGAAGAACAAGAGGTTCAGGTCTCTTATCAGGTGAATCTATCACCCACTTTTCTAACTCACTCACAAAAGATTTAGGATATTAAGCAAATCAATATGCTAAACTAGAGTTTTTCATAAACTCAATATCATGAACTAAAGACTTTAATAAAAGTTTTAGCCTCTTATAGACCTACATCAAGAAAAATAATCCCACCACAATTGATGTGGGACTAAACATAAACAAAGACTAAAGAAAATAACTAACAAAAAAACAATTAAAGATAAAATATAACTAACGATAACTGGAGCTATATCCCCATCATTCTCCTCGACTTGAAATTATTCATCTCCGGTGAATGTAGTGATAACAAACGTCAGACATGTCTGAGTTGAACTGACTAATCTCCTCGCACGAAACATCTCGTTTGGGGCATGGTGGTGATTTTGGAACTGACATTCGTACATCTAGTCTGACCAAAGTGGTGGATGTGAAAATAGCCTCTGTGACGGATCAGCTACAGTTGATGATAAAGCTAGAAATACACATGCATTAGAAAGAGTCGAATTCTCTGCACGAAATATCAGACTAATATCAGAATCTCATGGGATATCCAACTCATGGGTAATAGAAGCAATCCTTCTCAGAACTCTATAGAAACATGTACGTCGAGCATGAAACTTCCTCATAGTTCCTGGATAGAACCTCTCAAAGTGAAGTGTAATCATCATCTCATCATTAACTGTAAATTCTTACAAGATACTATGTGAATATGCAACAAATTTATAGTCATCATTGCAAATTACTATTTGTTTAGATATCTCATCATGTGCAGCAGGCAAATGCAATACATCAGATCCACTAAACATAACTCCTAAAGATAGGAAAAAAAAAAGATATATAAGTTTTCTAAGAGGACGTACATCAAACACCACTAATGGTATAACTTCACTAGAACTGACAGAAGTCTAAAGAAATTCAAGAAACAACTCCAAGTATTCACTAAAAGAAGAAACATGGTGAGAAACCTGATGAATCATAGTAAAGAACTCCAATGACTCACTAGAAGAGAAAACGTTAGGAGTAACCACAATAGACTCAACCGCTATCTCTTGACCTTTCCAAGAAAAGGATTCAAGTTCAAAAAAATGAAACGGCTTCTTCTCCTCATACAAGAAGTACATGTGAATCTGATAATCTGCACGAGAGGACTCTGATGGCTTACTAAATGTAACAACGCTAGTGGCAACTGTCTTATGCTCAATCTCGTTCTTTACCATAAGGTGGTAAGTGACTACCGAGCAGCCTGTATGGGTATATTAAGCTCCACTAATGCATGCTCAGAATCACTAGTATCAACCTCATAAACATGTTGGCCCAAAGGCTCATCACTCTAGTTTTAATGATGATTAACTCATGCAGTTATAGTACTAATGATCGTGTGCTAATTTAGTTTCAGATATTCTACCAAGATTTTAGTCGGTGTTTTGCTTCAACAAAGACTCGAAGTCAAGTTTTGAAGTTAGCACGTATTGATTCAAGAGCTCGCGCTTCAAGATCGCATCAAGTACTCAAGAGGAGTCTAGCTCTTTGGATCGAGTTTGGATCAAGTCAAAATGGAGAAGAAGATTTTCAAAGAGAAGATTTTCAAGACTTGTGTCGTGTTTGTAAGTGTTAAGATTTTATATTTTTTAAATAAAATGTAAAGGATAGATTATTTGTGGATTGCTCAAGCTCATATACACACACACAAAATTTATATGTGCTTCATAAGAATAATTTTGTTTTTAGAAAATATTGTTTTGATTTTGAACTTCAAAGTATACATCTTTATGTTTCATGAATAGATTTCATCAAAATGAGTTTATATGGTTTATATGTGTTTTGCATTTCATCAATACACATTGTTAGTTCAAATATTTAGAAAAACTTATTTGATATTTCTATATCATGTGTTTAAGTTTCCTTTAAGTCAAAACTTATTTTGAGCTTAATTGTCAAAAATATAGATATTTCATCTTATATGTGTATTGGATCATATCCAGATACACTATGCTTCAAATGAGTTTTAATATCTTATTTTTGTATTTGAACAAGGTTTGGAATAATCCGGTTTTCATTTTAAAAGTTTGATTTTTGAAAAATACGGGTTTTGCTTTAAAGCTTAATTTCTATATCACAAAAATGGTTCAAAAAATTTGTAATATGTGTTGAATTTTGGTCACACATATTTGTTCTTCAAATATATACATGAACCTATTTTGTAAATTTTATGTGATTTTATGAAATTTTATAGGATATTAAAAGACTAAGTTTTAGTCCCTTTATAACCCAGACCTAGGCTTCTGGCGGTCGACCGACCGGTCGACCGAACCATAAGTCGGTCGACCAAGCGGTCAACCAATGTGCACATGCAACGTGCACAAGCCTTGCTTGAGGGCCGATCGACCGGGCGGTCGACCGATCCAGAGAGTTTACTCTTTAGATCTGGCCCCGGTCGACCGAGCGGTCGACCGGCCAGAGAGCAGTGCTCTCTGGTTTTAGCCTCGGTCGATCGATCGGTCGACCGATAGGTCTTTGACCTGGGTGCGGTCGACCGACAACCCCAACGGTCATAAATATGACCGTTATCTGGTCGACCACAGGCCAATCTGGCCTGTAACGGCTAGTTTTCTGAACTCTATAAATGGGGTTCTTTTGGCTAGTTTTCTACAAGATTTTGGAGAAGTTTTAGAGCCCGTTTTTCCCATCTCTCTTAGAGTTTTTCTCCACGTGTTTTTGGGCTAAAACTTTCATATCAAAAGGAGAGTTTATCAAGAGTGTTTTCTTGATCTTTTTCAAAAGAGTTTTCTTGAGTTTTTCCTCCACAAATTTATCTTGTTTTCTCACACAAACTTGAGCCATCCATTGCTAAACTTATCCTCTAGGATACTTGTTGTGAGAGTTATTTTTGGTGATCAAAGTGTAAAGATCACAAAGTATTCATCTTTGTATTTGAGGAGGCGAACTTGTGAGTTCGCGTTGTAACGAGTTCTTGTGGGCGCTCGGAGTAGAGGTGCGGCATCGGCAAGCTAGTGTGCTTGCGTGTGTTGTTCTTGTGGGAATAAGTGAGGGACTTGCGAGTCCAAGAATTCTTGAGGGAGCTCGTTGTAGATGTTGCAGCACCGGGTGATCTTGTGGATCGTTTTAATGAAAATCCTTCATAGTGTTAAAGGTGGGGACGTAGAGCAAGTGTGCTCGAATCTCAAAACAAATCTTTCGTGCTTGTGATTTCTCATCTCTCTCTCACACACACTTGTCTTTATATCTTGCATGTGCTTATTGTTTATATATATTTTACTTGCTTGATATTCCTTGTGCTTTATTGAATATATGTTTGGGTTTGTTTGCTCACACTTATATTTAACCAAGAGAGTCATAGTGGCATCTCAACTCTTAATCTAGAGGAACCTTGAGGAGATAGTCCAAAGCCCTTCACCAGAAATTCGGCTATACTCTTGTGTTATACTTTTTGTGTTTGCTTAATAGTTTTTAATTTGCATAATTAGTTTTAATTCCGCATTGTTGTGCATTAGATTAGCTTGTCACCTATTCACCCCCTCTAGGTGACTTATAATTGGTATCAGAGCTTGGTGCTCTTGATTTGGGTCTAACAATCTTGAGTTAAAGATCCTCATTTATCTAATCACAATATTTATTTACACATACATATGGATTTCGTGATACCTCCTATGTTTGATATTCTTAACATCCAAACTTGAAAAGAGAAGATGTTCATGTACCTAAAAGCCCTAAATATTCATGTCTATTTTGTCACTATTAAAGATTCATATTTTATTAATGGAAAAAACCTTGAGGCTAATGCAAAAGCCATCTATGCTTTAAAGTCTACCATAAATGATGATTATTTATTTAGGGTTGTTAACATTGAATCAGCTTTTGTAGTATGAAACACTATTTGCTCTCTTGGGGAACAAACGCCAAATGAAAAAGAGAATGGCTCGGATGATGGAAATGATGCTTCCAATATGTGCTACATGATCCAAAGGGATGACCCCCTTGAGATAAAATCTGAATCCGAGCTAGAATAAGATATTGACATGCCTTATGATGAGCTTGCCATTTTTTGTCAAAAACTTCTTGAAAAATATGATTTATTAAAAATTGAAAATAATAAGTTGAAAAAGGATAACGCTTCTTTGTTAAAAGAAAAGAATTCTTTTAAAAATAAATTTGGATGTGTTTCAAAAGAAATAAATTTTTGAAAAACTAAGTTATTTTGGTGGAAAAGGAAAAGGACATTATTTTGAAAGAAAATGACTCTTTGAAAAAGAAGATTATTTTAAAAGAAAAAGAAAAGATTTCTAAAAAAATAATTTTGAATCTCATTCTTACCATATTTCTCATACTAATAATGTTGCATCTCTTATTGTTAAAAATGAGATTCATATTTTGAAAAAGAAAAATTATTGTTTGGGCTCCACTTTGAGCCAATGTGCATTTAATCATAATAGATTGGAATTCAAGTTTCGCAAGAAACAAATTTCACATGTTCATGTACAAACCCCACGGCATACGTATGCACACCATGCTCACACTCACACCACTCATATGTATGCTAGAGTGTACCAATGTACACATTGTGACCGCAAAGGTCATCTTGCAAGATTTTTATTGTAACGCCCCGATCCTAAAGATACGGAGACGTTATGGCGACGCATATACGCGAGGAAAATACCCCACGTATACACGCTAAGCCTCAATTGTAACCTGAACAAGCTATAAATCAGAACTAAATGATCACTGCAATATACATATAGTCAACCACGCATGATATCATATGAATCAAGAGCTAGAATAGTGACTGGAATGAGAACTGAGCTGATATGACAAGAATCAGGAAGTAATATGAAAGCTAAAAAGATAAGAGTACCAGAATAGAATAGGAAGAAGCTCCAGCTATTCGCGAAGCATACGGTCTCAACGAACACCTGCACAAAGGAAACCAACCGTCCAATATCTGGACGTACAAATCCAGGGTCGTCAGAACGTGACCTTAATGAGTGTGTGTGTAAAGGGGAAACAGCTCGTGCAGAAGAAACCATGTGCATATATAATAATAAAGACAACTGCAGATAGAAAGACTAAATAACACAATAAATAACTGAACAGTAACACATATGATGAAAACATGAATACAGATAGCAGTCAAATGGCACAACTGTAAATATGCAATCAATGTCAATATAGGTATCCATCACATGTCACTAAACTGGTATCCAAGTCTGGTCCTGGTTATAATCATGTGGTCCTGGTTACAATCATGTATACAGTCATGTGTCATAAGGCAGGGGTAACCATTCAGGGTATAACACAATGTGTTCATTCAATTCATTCAATAACAATCAGTAATGTTCTACGTTATCTTTATCACTTTCCCACCGGCGTCCCACAACATCCGACAGTTCACCCTGGAGCCCGCACATCTAGTAGAACTCATCCGAACTCCGATATGCGGGTATCATTGTTCGAATAGGGAAAGAGAACCAAATAACATGCATCCTAGGGGTTATCATCATACAAGTGCGTGTGGATGCTAATAGGCACTGAGAATGCAATATCACGCTAACACCAGGCGTCACGTACAATAGATAGCCCTACAGATTCAAGAGGTGGCCCCCACAGATTCAAGAGGTGGCCCCCACCATGTGTATGGTGTGGCACTTTGCTCCGTGTGGCACTTTGCTCTGAGGGAAACAGGATTCTAGAGGTGGCCCCCGTGGATTCAAGAGGTGGCCCCCACCATGTGTATGGTGTGGCACTTTGCTCCACGTGGCACTTAGTTCCTTTCAAGATCCGCCGGACGCTAGCACGATTGTGGGATACATCCTCGTCAATCCCGACACCAGGCGGCAAACCGCCGGACGCCGGTTTGACTGTGCTATTAACAGGTCAACAGTGCATGGGACATGGATACAGGGGGTACAGGAGTACTAGATGTCAAGTAACAGTGATACAGTCATATGTCAAGGTCCAGTGAAAGGTGTCTAGTGTACAGTCAGTTAGGTAATACCATCAGTAACAATCAATACCTTATGCCATTTCAATTACTGGGATGCTACGGGACGGTAACAATATCAGTACAGTAATAATCAATCAGTAGTCGTATACACGGTGAACAATATCAGTAACAGTAACATAGCAGTAACAGTAACAGTAACAGTAACCGTGTATACGATGAACAATAAAACTGTACAGTGTTACGGTCAAACAAACTTTTCCCAGTAACTTTCAATAACATGAATAGTATTGTTATCAGTTAGATGTCATATAGTTAGTCAAGTTATCTAAATGGTATCAGGATATTTATTCTGAATCAGCAATGTGGTCTTCCGGGGTTTGTTGATTATGTATTTAATACGTGAATGTGAACATGAGCAATAATTGACATGCATAAACAGTACTTAAACATGAACACTGTTTAAACATAATAACGTATATAGGAACCAGTTAAAAGCACTCATATAAAATAATATCAAAATACTCAATAAGAAAACAAGGAACACTCACCTGAAATGATGCATTTTTGGAACCGAATTGCCATCTGATCTTCACTGCACGAACCGGTATTGATCTACGGATTATCCCATGAGTCGATCTTCGAATCGCCTATGTATTGGGTCCACAACGATCACGAATCTGGATCGTGTCCGAGTCTCCTGTACCTGGGTTCAGATCGCTGCAACACGCAATCGAACACTCATAGACACACGTGCACTTATATAATACACACGACACACGCACTCTACAGACACGTGCACACTGTCAATCAAATTCTATTTGTTGAAGTTTATACATGGTTCAGAATTTATCTAGGTTCATCTTCAGCCAAGTTAACATTTATGCTCACCAGCAATAATACTAATATCTATGAGAGGATTTCAAAAGAATCACAAAAATATTGCAACAGCTAAAACCTATAGCAAACTTGATATTCAATCAATTCATATCAAAATATTCACTTAAGAGATAAGTATTCCTATTCTCTCAAATTGCTGCTCTCTGCAACCATGTAACTGTTGAGGCCAAATTGCCACCGGACATCATCTCTTTGAGGGGTATCACCAAGGGAGCCTATGTTAGGTCTGTCCAGATGTAGAGAAAATGAGGGCTTTGGACACAAGGAAGAGGAGAAGATTTACAAGTAGGACTTGAGCAAGATAGGGTTACTGACAATGAATAAAACAATCTCGTGCAGAGAATTTGGCTCACAATTCTTTCATCAGTTATGCAGTCAACCCATGCTAAGTCATAGAAGAGCAAACTAAATTAATGGACACTGCCCAACCACAACATCTATAAAATAATATTTCTTTGGTTTTGAGAGAGAACCAGTCTTAATCAGAGAACTACAAATCTTTCTTTGTTATATTCCTTTTCATGTTAATTCCTTTTTTTTTTTTTTGGTTTTGAGACTAATACAATCACAGGAGCAAATTACACATCTTGGATTACAAGAGACAAGGAAAACTCAAAAGTAATCACAGTATATAAACAATCCTAAATAGTTGAAACATTTTAGCAACAGGCAGTGATTGCAACATCAAATTGATCATCTGATATGGAGAACTCATCAAAAAAAAACCCAACTTTCAACAGATATAAACAAATTTAGAAATAAAAATAAAAATTACAATCTATCATCGCAACCAGGTGATCCTTTTTACTAGTAATTGAATGAATGGTTGAATAAAATGAAGTGGGCAAAAGATTTCTCACTCACAGCAAGGGTGCTCGCCGCAGAGGCGGGGGACGCGGTGAGATCGATGGCTAGCCGGAGCGCTCGCAAAGGGGATCGGGCTGTTGGACGGACTCGCAAAGTTCGTCAGATAGTGGAGGTGTGCTAGCGCGGTGATCGGCTGGTCTCGGGGGTGATCTTGGGCGGCTTCCAGGAAGATAGCATAGTGAGGAGATGGTGATGATGAGTCGGCTGTGGGAGGTAGGAAGAAGGAGATTATGATTAGGGTTAGGGTTAGTTGATTAGGATTATATAGAGGGTGTAATAGTGTTGTGGGTTTCGGGTTTCGGGTTGGATTGGGTTTGAGTTAGATCCAAATAGAGTTAATGGGTATAAGGGTATGGGTTAGGATTTGTGGGCTTGCTCAAGTGGGCTTGGGCTCAAGTTGGAAAATAAAGAAAAAGAGGACAATGATATGGTGGGCTTGGGCTTGAAACAAAGGAAATAAGAATAAGATAAAATGGGATAATAAAAACAATTAATCATGATCAAGAATTAATTAATAATGACTAAAATAATATCTAAATTTTAAAAATGACAATTTTCTTAAAACAAAATACACATACACTTTATACGTATTATTTTTTTTTCACTATTAGTTTTATGTATTGCAAGATATGGGTATTACATTCTACCCACCTTAATAAAAATTTCGTCCTCGAAATTTCAATAGGGCAGGGAATGGTATAAAGAATCCAACTCCAAGGAGAAAATATCAAGCTTCAACGTCGCCTCGCTGAGACACCACGATTCCGCTGCGCGCTCTGATCTCGGCTAACAGCTTTAGAATAGATTGACCAATTCCAAAAACCAGAAAATAGAATCGATAAAAATATGAATCAAGATGGAACGAAAATTGCTCTAGAAGAAGAGATGCAATCAGAGATATCAAAAGATCGAAGCGATGGATTTTCAAGGGAGACGGTCAAATCCAACTGAAGTCAATATCATCGTACGGATAGTATATGTATATTGCAGTGTAACTATAACTCGTTCAAGTTACTGGTAAGAATCAAGTTCGTTGTATGTCGAAACCTGGCTCTGATACCACTATGTAACGCCCCGATCCTAAAGATACGGAGACGTTATGGCGACGCATATACGCGAGGAAAATACCCCACGTATACACGCTAAGCCTCAATTGTAACCTGAATAAGCTATAAATCAGAACTAAATGATCACTGCAATAATACATATAGTCAACCACGCATGATATCATATGAATCAAGAGCTAGAATAGTGACTGGAATGAGAACTGAGCTGATATGACAAGAATCAGGAAGTAATATGAAAGCTAAAAAGATAAGAGTACCAGAATAGAATAGGAAGAAGCTCCAGCTATTCGCGAAGCATACGGTCTCAACGAACACCTGCACAAAGGAAACCAACCGTCCAATATCTGGACGTGCAAATCCAGGGTCGTCAGAACGTGACCTTAATGAGTGTGTGTGTAAAGGGAAACAGCTCGTGCAGAAGAAACCATGTGCATATATAATAATAAAGACAACTGCAGATAGAAAGACTAAATAACACAATAAATAACTGAACAGTAACACATATGATGAAAACATGAATACAGATAGCAGTCAAATGGCACAACTGTAAATATGCAATCAATGTCAATATAGGTATCCATCACATGTCACTAAACTGGTATCCAAGTCTGGTCCTGGTTATAATCATGTGGTCCTGGTTACAATCATGTATACAGTCATGTGTCATAAGGCAGGGGTAACCATTCAGGGTATAACACAATGTGTTCATTCAATTCATTCAATAACAATCAGTAATGTTCTACGTTATCTTTATCACTTTCCCACCGGCGTCCCACAACATCCGACAGTTCACCCTGGAGCCCGCACATCTAGTAGAACTCATCCGAACTCCGATATGCGGGTATCATTGTTCGAATAGGGAAAGAGAACCAAATAACATGCATCCTAGGGGTTATCATCATACAAGTGCGTGTGGATGCTAATAGGCACTGAGAATGCAATATCACGCTAACACCAGGCGTCACGTACAATAGATAGCCCTACAGATTCAAGAGGTAGCCCCCACAGATTCAAGAGGTGGCCCCCACCATGTGTATGGTGTGGCACTTTGCTCCGTGTGGCACTTTGCTCTGAGGGAAACAGGATTCTAGAGGTGGCCCCCGTGGATTCAAGAGGTGGCCCCCACCATGTGTATGGTGTGGCACTTTGCTCCACGTGGCACTTAGTTCCTTTCAAGATCCGCCGGACGCTAGCACGATTGTGGGATACATCCTCGTCAATCCCGACACCAGGCGACAAACCGCCGGACGCCGGTTTGACTGTGCTATTAACAGGTCAACAGTGCATGGGACATGGATACAGGGGGTACAGGAGTACTAGATGTCAAGTAACAGTGATACAGTCATATGTCAAGGTCCAGTGAAAGGTGTCTAGTGTACAGTCAGTTAGGTAATACCATCAATAACAATCAATACCTTATGCCATTTCAATTACTGGGATGCTACGGGACGGTAACAATATCAGTACAGTAATAATCAATCAGTAGTCGTATACACGGTGAACAATATCAGTAACAGTAACAGTAGCAGTAACAGTAACAGTAACAGTAACCGTGTATACGATGAACAATAAAACTGTACAGTGTTACGGTCAAACAAACTTTTCCCAGTAACTTTCAATAACATGAATAGTATTGTTATCAGTTAGATGTCATATAGATAGTCAAGTTATCTAAATGGTATCAGGATATTTATTCTGAATCAGCAATGTGGTCTTCCGGGGTTTGTTGATTATGTATTTAATACGTGAATGTGAACATGAGCAATAATTGACATGCATAAACAGTACTTAAACATGAACACTGTTTAAACATAATAACGTATATAGGAACCAGTTAAAAGCACTCATATAAAATAATATCAAAATACTCAATAAGAAAACAAGGAACACTCACCTGAAATGATGCATTTTTGGAACCGAATTGCCATCTGATCTTCACTGCACGAACCGGTATTGATCTACGGATTATCCCATGAGTCGATCTTCGAATCGCCTATGTATTGGGTCCACAACGATCACGAATCTGGATCGTGTCCGAGTCTCCTGTACCTGGGTTCAGATCGCTGCAACACGCAATCGAACACTCATAGACACACGTGCACTTATATAATACACACGACACACGCACTCTACAGACACGTGCACACTGTCAATCAAATTCTATTTGTTGAAGTTTATACATGGTTCAGAATTTATCTAGGTTCATCTTCAGCCAAGTTAACATTTATGCTCACCAGCAATAATACTAATATCTATGAGAGGATTTCAAAAGAATCACAAAAATATTGCAACAGCTAAAACCTATAGCAAACTTGATATTCAATCAATTCATATCAAAATATTCACTTAAGAGATAAGTATTCCTATTCTCTCAAATTGCTGCTCTCTGCAACCATGTAACTGTTGAGGCCAAATTGCCACCGGACATCATCTCTTTGAGGGGTATCACCAGGGAGCCTATGTTAGGTCTGTCCAGATGTAGAGAAAATGAGGGCTTTGGACACAAGGAAGAGGAGAAGATTTACAAGTAGGACTTGAGCAAGATAGGGTTACTGACAATGAATAAAACAATCTCGTGCAGAGAATTTGGCTCACAATTCTTTCATCAGTTATGCAGTCAACCCATGCTAAGTCATAGAAGAGCAAACCAAATTAATGGACACTGCCCAACCACAACATCTATAAAATAATATTTCTTTGGTTTTGAGAGAGAACCAGTCTTAATCAGAGAACTACAAATCTTTCTTTGTTATATTCCTTTTCATGTTAATTCCTTTTTTTTTTTTTGGTTTTGAGACTAATACAATCACAGGAGCAAATTACACATCTTGGATTACAAGAGACAAGGAAAACTCAAAAGTAATCACAGTATATAAACAATCCTAAATAGTTGAAACATTTTAGCAACAGGCAGTGATTGCAACATCAAATTGATCATCTGATATGGAGAACTCATCAAAAAAAAACCCAACTTTCAACAGATATAAACAAATTTAGAAATAAAAATAAAAATTACAATCTATCATCGCAACCAGGTGAACCTTTTTACTAGTAATTGAATGAATGGTTGAATAAAATGAAGTGGGCAAAAGATTTCTCACTCACAGCAAGGGTGCTCGCCGCAGAGGCGGGGGACGCGGTGAGATCGATGGCTAGCCGGAGCGCTCGCAAAGGGGATCGGGCTGCTGGACGGACTCGCAAAGTTCGTCAGATAGTGGAGGTGTGCTAGCGCGGTGATCGGCTGGTCTCGGGGGTGATCTTGGGCGGCTTCCAGGAAGATAGCATAGTGAGGAGATGGTGATGATGAGTCGGCTGTGGGAGGTAGGAAGAAGGAGATTATGATTAGGGTTAGGGTTAGTTGATTAGGATTATATAGAGGGTGTAATAGTGTTGTGGGTTTCGGGTTTCGGGTTGGATTGGGTTTGAGTTAGATCCAAATAGAGTTAATGGGTATAAGGGTATGGGTTAGGATTTGTGGGCTTGCTCAAGTGGGCTTGGGCTCAAGTTGGAAAATAAAGAAAAAGAGGACAATGATATGGTGGGCTTGGGCTTGAAACAAAGGAAATAAGAATAAGATAAAATGGGATAATAAAAACAATTAATCATGATCAAGAATTAATTAATAATGACTAAAATAATATCTAAATTTTAAAAATGACAATTTTCTTAAAACAAAATACACATACACTTTATACGTATTATTTTTTTTTTTCACTATTACTTTTATGTATTGCAAGATATGGGTATTACATTTATTTTGATAGAATAAATTCTATAAATTTTGCAAATAAAATGTTTGGGTTCCTTATGATGCTAACCCCCGTGGACCCAAAAGATATGGGTACCAAAATTTTTACCTCTTGTGTTTGATGTAGGTGTGGGCTCTTACAAAATGTGAGAGGATTGGTGCCTTGATGGTGGATGTGTTTCGAGCTCAAAGATCATATTTATGAATGCATCACCTTCAAGGATGTTTGGTGGGAGGACCACCATGGTTTGAAGACTTAGAGAATAGTTCATATGGTTTGGTAACTATCTCTAAACTCCTATTTTAGTTTACATACTTTTACATTGATGATTTTTTTATATGTTGTGGTTTTAATGCTCATTATGTTAATGCAATGTTATTAGACAAGTGATATACATAGATAGTCTTTGAGATACATATATTCATATGGATTCATATTTTTTGTTCTCACTATTATTTAACTACTATGTATATACTAGTTCTCAAACACGTGCATGTAGCTAAATGATCAAGTTTGTTTTATGCTTCATGTGGTGATTACTTGTTTAGATGTAGTTTTCATTAAAACTTGTGTTTATACTTGTACAAGTAATGAGCTACACTTGATTATTATGTGTTTGTACTTCATTACTCATTTATACTCATTAATGTACATATATAACCTAGTTTTGATTATTCTTTCATTTATATTTGTTTTTCCTACTTTTGTACATGTTTAGGTTCATGTATATGTTTAAGTTGTAATTGATTGTTGAATCAATAAAATCTCTCTCCCCTTGCCCCGAGGACGTAGACAAATTGTTGAACCTCGTTAAATATTGTGTTGGCTTGTGTTTGCTCTCTTATTTTCTCTATTCTTGGCGTGTTGGTACTTCTCCAGCGCGATCATCTTCGTTGCTTGGGTTCCTCATTGGTTGTTGCCTCGCACCCAACAAGTGGTATCAGAGCATCCCAGGTTCATTGTGAGATCGTGTGTCGATTCCAAGAGCATTGGTCGTTGTTTGACGGAGATCGTGTGTCGATCTTGGAGCAGCGTTGGGACTGTTTGTGAGATCGTGTGCCGATCTCAAAATAGTGTTTGCATTGCTCAAGGAATCAGATTCGGTGGGGTAGATCATTTCAGAAACTCTTCTAGGGTTTCACTTTGAGGTAAAGATCATATCTTTTCTAGTTTGTTTGATCTAACTCTGTTTGCTTTCGTATTGCTTTGAGGGAACCATTGAGAAGATGGCCGGAGATTGTGCATCTACGGTGAAATCCGTGAATCCACATCCATAGAGAATTGATGTCGTGAAGTTCAATGACAAGAACAACTTTGGTATGTGGAGATGTGAGGTGATAGATGCATTGACGGCATCAAACCTCGAAGATACTTTACGGTTGGAGAAAAAGCGCGAGACTACTACTGAAGAAGATTAGGACAAGATGAGCCTAATAGTGTGTGGCTTGATAAGGTCCTTTTTGAGTCAAGACATCAAGTATCATGTGTTGCATGAAACATCTATAAGACAGCTGTGGGAGATCCTGGAGAAATCGTATCTGACAAACAGTATCGAATCGCGATTGCAGTTAAAGAGAAGGCGTTATCATTTTCAGATGAAGAGAGAATGCTCCATTGACAAACACATGAATAGCTACACAAAACTTTTGTGGATGTGAAGATCGATGAAGAGGATAAGGCGATAATGCAATTGAATTCTCTTTTTGAAGAAGAGTATGAGACCTTTACTCTTACCTTGATCAATGGCAGACAAGCACTTAACTACAATGAGGTGTATGCTGCTCTTGTGAATTATGAAGTAAGAAGGCAGGACAGACTGTATTCTTTCGGGAGCACAACAGCAAAGGTATTGACGGTAAGAGGCAGGAGTTCCAATCGGAAGGCAGAGGTAATCATGGGAGATCAAAGTCCAGATTAGGTTCCAGATATATGAATAAGAACCAGTGTGCCTTATGCAAGGAGTTAGGGCACTGGAAGATTGATTGTCCGAAGGTCAAAGGTAAGAAGGAGTAAAAAAAATTGAGACAAATCTCGCATAGGTGGTCAGTATTCATGCCAGTACTTCATAGGCGGATGGATCAGACTCAGACTCATCGGTATTCTTTTTTTCTGTTACTACTCCTGCTGTTGGTTACTCCGATAATGCTGAGTGGATCTTGGATACAAGATCTACCTGTCATGTGTGCCCCAACATGGACTGGTTCTCTAACTTTGAGAAGTTAGATGGGTGTTTTAACAGTCATGAGTGATGATCATCCGTGTAATATGAAAGGGATAGGTACAGTCTGCATTAATATGTTTGATGGGATAGTACAAGAATTGAAAGAAGTGAGGTATGTACCTCAACTTAAAAGAAATCTTATCTCAGTTGGTGCTTTGGAAACGTTGGGTCTTGTGGTATCTATATGAGATGATCTTCTCAAGATGACCAAAAACTCAATGGTGGTTATGAAAGGCGTCCGTCGAAACTATCTCTATTACTTGAAGAGTAGTACAGTTAAGGTCAGGAGGAGACTTCTATTGCTTCAGATGATGTTTGCACGCAGGTCTAGCAGATTAGGCTCGGACACGAAGGAAAAAGTCTTTGCAAGCTCCAGCAAAGAAGAGATCATTAGAAGGTGCATCTACCTGCAACTTAGATTGGGTGAACACGGCGTTCTGAATAAGAAAAGGTGAAATTCAGCACTACTACTCACCACTCTGAAGGTCTTCTTGATTGTGTTCATGTAAGAATTTGAGAACCTGCTAAGACTGCATCGCTTGGAGGTCATATGTACTTTGTCTCTTTTATTAATAATTTATCTAAGCATTGTTGGATATATCCCATGAGACAAAGGTTTGAAGCCCTAGGTATGCTGGTGAAGTGGAAGGATATGATGGAGAAGCAGACTGGTAGGAAGATCAAGGAGCTAAAAATTAGTAATGTTGAAAGATACAAGAACCAATTCCTACGATTTGGTCAGAACACTAGTATAGGTACTCACTTCACATATGGATTACATGGGTTGGCTAAGAAGATAAATTGTTCCTTCCTAGAGAAGGTTCGGTGTTTGTTGTCTAATGTACGATTAGAAAAATCGTTTTGGGCTGAGGCGATTGTGTATGCTAGCCATCTCATAAATGGATTGTCATCGACTGTGATAAGAGGTACAACTCCACTGGAAGTTTGGTCTGAAAAACTGCTCAAAATCATGATTTGCTGCGGGAATTTAGAAGTCTGGTCTATTTTAGTGTCAAAAATGACAAACTCCTCTACGAGTACCCCTTCACTCACACCTTGCCAACAACCAAAACTTTAAACTCGTCCAACCGTTATAACGCGGAGTGCTTCGACCTAGCTACGAGATTCCGACTCGCGCTGCGATAATTCGTCAAGGCAATAATTAGACTCTACAAACTTAACAAGATACTAAAGAAATTGAATTAAAGTAGTAATATTATAACTTACTTTTAAATTGTATAAACCTAATGAAAATCAAGATTCATGGTGAATAGAACTTCATAATGGAAATAATGAGTTTGAATTTTTATTAAATGAATGTAAACTCAAGATTTATTTCGAAATAAATCTTGTTCAAATCAAGAGGTTATTGACCTTTTTATTTTTTTTTCCAAGTGCGAATATGAACCGTAAAAGTATTATTTGTTTAGGTGTTTTCCAATCAAAAGTGGTGATTTATTATGATAATCTAACAGTCTAAAATAACAATTAGTGTAAAAGCTATTAATGCTTATTAGGCATGTTTATTTCACCGTAAAAGTTCACAAGTCGCAAGTGACAATTGCGACTTACGATTTACGGTGTTTATTTAGGCCGTAAGTCATAAAATGCACTTACATCTCACTTACGATCCACTTGTAACACAAACAGTTAATTATGTGATCATACAAATCTCACTTACAGTACAAATAGTAAATTTTGTGGTTATGCAAATTTGTATTGCTGAAAGTTAATTGTAATTAAATTAATACTTTTTTATCAGATTGATTATTTTAAATTATAAGAAGTTTTTTAATTATTAGATTAAATTAATTATTATGTTATTTTTTTATTAATTTAATAATTTCTAATATTAGAAACTTTTTTATTACTAGATTAATATAATGTATTCCACTTAATATTAATTCATACTTTATTTATAGATTAATAAAATGTAATATAAATTTTATAAGTTTTGATTATTAGATTAATTTTTTAATTACTTAATATTTAATATATATAATTTTTAATATTTAATGATTTTAAATTTTAAATTATTTTGCTTAATTTATTATATTTTTAATATATTTAATCTAATTTTTAATTATTTAATATTAATATATTTAATTTTTACTATTTTTAGTATTTATTCTCATTTTTTTAAAATTTTTAAATCACTAAACAATTAAATTTATGGTCAACTTTTCTACTTATGACCTACACAATACGACAATCAAATATCGTAAAATACAATACACTTTTTCACTTACAATTTCATATTACCAACCAAACACCTTATAACTTACTTGCATGTAACTCACTTATAACTGTAAAGGAGTTACCATTTACGACCTACGATTTACGGTCACTTACGACAACCAAACAGGCCCTTGTATAATATAGATATGTGTCCTGACGCGTGTGTCGCGCACAAGCTTATTTGACCCGATCACAAGGAGAAGGCCTAACTCAATCATGCCCGACATACCTGTGCTGGTCGAATTTGTCTCTACGGAAGAGATTTCAAACGAATTTCAGATGAACATAATTCTTACTTCAATTACAAATATAAACTAATTCCTAGTAAATAAAGACTCCTACTTGAGTTATGACTTGAACTTTAGACGAAATCTAATACTAGTATGATTCAGAATTGAATTATATTTCCATCAGAGCAACGCCTGTTCAAGAGAAAACTAATTCCATATTTCAAAACAAACATGAATCCTAATCCTAATGGGGACAGGATTTGAGACTCAATCAATTTCCAACACAACAACAAACCAATCAACGCCTATTTAAGCAAAGCATCGCAGATTTCTTCTGAGGCAGTTTCCAATCTATATATCATCCATCATCAGTAAGCAAAACTTCTGGGTTTTTTCCCCTTACTTGTATTCAAGGCTTCCAATACAAGGCTGCAAGAAGAGAATCATCAATGGCAGCAGCAACGGCGACGACTCTCCCTCTTGACGTCGTCTTCAGCATCCTCGCCCATCTTCCCGTGAAGACTCTCTCTCGATTCCGCTGCGTCTCGCAATCATGGTCAGCTCTCATCTCCAGCACCTCCTTTATCAAATCCCATCACCAGCGATCAAAGCAAAGCCCTCTCCTCTTCATAACAACCACGGAGCTCGCCGAGGCTGACGCCAAACACGGCCATCCTAAATACATCCTGGTTCACGATATGAAAGGAAGAAGATCCCGTGACCGCCAAATGGCAAATTTATGGTAACACAACCATCGCGTTACCTCCAGCTCGCCGTCTCGTGCCTGGATCTAGTGTGTTTGTACGATGAGTACGATATCTACGTTCGAAACCCTTCTACTAACGAGGGGATCACCTTGACGAAGACATCTTCTCAGTTTGGGAGCGCTTGCAGATATTGTAGTTGCCGGAAGGTGGCGTTTGCGTACCTTGCTAGCACGTCCGAGTACAAAGTGTTCCAAATCTACATGATTTCCGGCCGTGGTGAATCTACCTTCGCTTGTGAGGTCTTCACTCTGGGCACTGCGCGCTGGCGGGTCATCGGGGGCCGCCTTTCACCGTGCACTGCTCTAACAATGCCATCGTCGCCGAGGCAATCCATTTCCTACCGGCTTGGTTTGACGTGCATCACGGTGAGAGCAACGGCCTGGCTCGGTTCGATCTCAGGAAAGAGGAGTGGTCGGAGCAACTGCTTCCCCTGCCACAATATTTTCACGACGCTGACAATGCGCGTGGCGGGGTTTTCCGTCTGAGGGAGATGAGAGGGATGTTGAGCCTGGCACGCATAGGAGGTAGCAAGATGGAGCTGTGGTTGTTGAAGGACTACGACAAGGGTGTGTGGGTGAAGGAGTACAACATCAATGTCCCGGAGTTGTCCCTTCCGTTGAAGATCGAGGAAGATGGGAGAGTTTTATTGGAGATGCGCGGCGGCAAGCTGCGATTTTACGATCAGAAGGACGGGATTTTGAAGAGATATATGACGGGAACAACACCTTGAGGGTCAGCTTCTTTGTGGAGAGTTTCATGTCTTTAGACGACGAGAGTTTTAGGTCTTTGAAAAGCATGTAGCTTTGTACAGTGTTGGATTTGAACACTAAATTTTTACCCCTTGCAACCAGACTTTTATTGTATTGAATTTTTCTTATTATTTTCTTTTCTACATAAAGTTTCTTCTCATGCTAACTGTTAAATCAGTTGAAATTAAAATCTCTATCATGTGCAAGCGCTATATTTTTATATTCTAACACGTCATTGATTCTCATAACTCAAGCATTCCTTTTTCATAGGACTGAATTATACAGTAGTATTTTGTCTTTAAATTACTTTAAAAAATATGCACCCAATAAGAAAAATCTTTCTCAGCTTCTCTTAGCAATAACAAAACAGATATGTATGACCTTAAAATTCACTTCAATTTCTGTTTTATCATCATTGTGGAAGTCTATAAGAGTTGGGTAGTACGAAACTTTAACCGAAGAAACCCGCAGTGATTTGCACTCCCAAGGGAAAACTCCATTTTTCAAAACAAACATGAATCCTGAATCCTAATCCTAGTGTGAACTGGATTTGAGACTCAACCAATTCCCACACAACAACAAACCAATCAACACATGTTTAAGCTTAAGCAACGGGGCCAATCTCTGGTTCAGTTTGCACCTATCATCCATCATCAGTAGCAAAACTTCCGGGGGTTTTTTTTTTCCCTACTTGTATTCATGGTTTCCAAATACAGGCTGCAAGGAGAGAATCAATGGCAGCAGCAACAATGATGACTCTCCCTCTCAACATCATCTTCGGCATCCTCACCCATCTTCCCGTGAAGACTCTCGATTCCGCTGCGCCCCGAAATCATGGTCAGCTCTCATCTCTGCGCCCCCCCCCCCCCCCCCCCCACCCCAAATCCCATCACCAGCGATCCAAGCAAAGTCCCCTCCTCTTCATGGCAACCTTGGAGCGTGCCGAAGGGATACCAGACATGGCTATTGATGCAGAATGCAATAGCAAAAATTAGAGTGATTGATAACTTGGAGAAGAACAAGAGGTTCAGGTCTCTTATCAGGTGAATCTATCACCCACTTTTCTAACTCACTCACAAAAGATTTAGGATATTAAGCAAATCAATATGCTAAACTAGAGTTTTTCATAACTCAATATCATGAACTAAAGACTTTAATAAAAGTTTTAGCCTCTTATAGACCTACATCAAGAAAAATAATCCCACCACAATTGATGTGGGACTAAACATAAACAAAGACTAAAGAAAATAACTAACAAAAAAACAATTAAAGATAAAATATAACTAACGATAACTGGAGATATATCCCCATCATTCTCCTCGACTTGAAATTATTCATCTCCGGTGAATGTAGCGATAACAAATGTCAGGCATGTCTGAGTTGAACTGACCAATCTCCTCGCACGAAACATCTCATTTGGGGCATGTTGGTGATTTTGGAACTGGCATTCGTGCACAAGTCTGACCAAAGTGGTAGATGTGAAAATGACCTCTGTGACAGATCAGCTACAGTTGATGATAAATTTAGAAATGCACATGCATTAGAAAGAGTCAAATTCTCTCCACAAAATATCAGGCTAATATCAGGATCTCATAGGATATCCAACTCATGGGTAATAGAAGCAATCCTTCTCAGAACTCTATAGAAACATGTACGTCAAGCATGCAACTTCCTCACAGTTCCTGGATAGAACCTCTCAAAGTGAAGTGTAATCATCATCACATCATTAACTATAAATTCTTACAATATACTATGTGAATATGCAGCAAATTTATAGTCATCGCTGCAAATTACTATTTGTTTAGTATCTCATCATGTACAACAGGCAAATGCAATGTATCAGATCCACTAAGTATAACTCCTAAAGAAAAAAAAAAGATATATGAGTTTTCTACGAGGACGTACATCAAACACCACTAATGGTATAACATCATTAGAATTGACAAAAGTATAAAGAAATTCAAGGAAAAACTCTAAGTATTCACTAAAAGAATAAACACTTTGAGTAACCTGATGAAACATAGTAAAGAACTCCAACGACTCACTAGAAGAGAAAACGTTAGGAGTAACCACTATAGACTCAACCGCTATCTCCTGACCTTTCCAAGAAAAGAATTCAAGTTCAAAAAAATGAAACGGCTTCTTCTCCTCATACAAGAAGTATATGTGAATCTGACAATCTGCACCAGATGACTCTGATGGCTTACTAGATGTAACAACGCTAGTAGCAACTACTTATGCTCAATCTCGTTCTTTATTATTGGGTGGCAAGTGACTACCGAGCAACCTGTATGGGTATATTAAGCTCCACTAATACATGCTCAAAATCACTAGTATCAACCTCATAAACATGTTGGTCCAAAGGCCCATCACTCTATTTTTTATGATGATTAACTCATATAGTTATAGTACTAATGATCTTGTGCTCATTTAGTTTCAAATATTCTACCAAGATCTTAGTCGGTGTTTAGCTTCAACAAAAAATTCGAAGTCAAGTTTTGAAACTAGCACGTGTTGATTCAAGAACTCGCGCTTCAAGATCGCATCAAGTACTCAAGAAGAGTTTATCTCTTTGGATCGAGGTTGAACCAAGTCAAGATGGAGAAGAAAATTTTCAAGACTTATGTCGGGTTTGTAAGTGTTATAATTTTATATTTTTAAATAATATGTAAAGGATAAATTAGTTGTGGATTGCTCAAGCTCATATACACACACACACACAAAATTTATATGTATCGTCATAAGAATAACTTTGTTTTTAGAAAATACTGTTTTGGTTTTGAGTTTCAAAGTATACATCTTTATGTTTCATGAATAGATTTTATCAAAATGAGTTTATATAGTTTATATGTGTTTTGAATTTTATCCATATACATTGTTGGGTCAAATGTTTAGAAGAACTTATTTGATGTTTCTATATCATGTGTTTAAGTTTTGTTAAGTCAAAACTTATTTTGAGCTTAATTGTCAAAAACATAGATATTTCATCTTATATGTATATTGGATCATATCCATACACACTATGCTTCAAATGAGTTTTAATATCTTGTTTTTGTATTTGAACAAGGTTTGGAATAATCTGGTTTTCATTTTAAAAGTTTGGTTTTTGAAAAATACGATTTTTGGTTTAAAGCTTAATTTCTATATCACAAAAATGGTTCAAACAGTTTGTAATATGTGTTGAATTTTGGTCACACATATTTGTTCTTCAAATATATACATGAACCTATTTTTGTGAATTTTATGTGATTTTATAAGATTATAGGATATTAAAACACCAATTTTTAATCCCTTTATAACCCAGACGTAGGCTTCTGGCGGTCGACCGACCGGTCGACTGAACCAGAAGTTGGTCGACCGAGCGGTCGACGGATGTGCACAGGTAACGTGCACAAGCCTGGCTTGAGGATTGGTCGACCTGGCGCTCGATCGATCCAAAGAGTTTACTCTCTGAATCTGGCCCCGGTCGACTGGCCAGAAAGCAGTGCTCTCTGGTTCTAGCCTCAGTCGACCGACTGGTCTTTGACCAGGGTGCAGTCGACCGAGCGGTCGACCGGCAACCCCAGCGGTCATAAATATGACCGTTGGCCGGTCGACCGATACGCCAATCTAGCCTATAACGGCTAGTTTTCTGAACTCTATAAATTGGAGTTCTCTTGGCTAGTTTTCATAAGATTTTGAAGAAGTTTTAGAGTCAATTTTTTCTATCTCTCTTAGAGTTTTTTTCACATATTTTCGGGCTAAAACTTCTATATCAAAAGGAGAGTTTATCGAGAGTGTTTTCTTGATCTTTTTCAGAAGAGTTTTCTTGAGTTTTTCCTCCACAAATCTATCTAGTTTTCTCACACAAACTTGATCCATCCATTGCTAAACTTATCCTCTAGGATACTTGTTGTGAGAGTTATTTTGGAGATCAAAGTATAGAGATCACTAAGTGTTCATCTTTGCATTTGAGGAGGCGAACTTGTGGGTTCGCGTTGTGACGAGTTCTTGTGGGAACTCGGTGTAGAGGAGCGGCCTCGGCAAGCTAGTGTGCTTGCGTGTGTTGTTCTTGCGGGAACAAGTGAGGGACTTGCAGGTCCAAGAGTTTTTGAGGGAGCTCGTTGTAGGTGTTGCGGCACTGGGTGATCTTGCGGGATCATTTTAGTGAAAATCCTTCATAGTGTTGAAGGTGGGGACGTAGAGCAAGTGTGTTCGAAGCTCGAAACAAATCTCTCGTATTTGCGGTTGCTCATCTCTCTCTCTCACTTGTCTTTATATCTTGCATGTGCTTATTGTTTATATATATTACTTGCTTGATATTCCTTGTGCTTTATTGAATATATGCTTAGGTTTATTTGCTCACACTTGTATTCAATCAAGAGAGTCATAGTGGCACCTCAACTCTTAATCTAGAGGAATCTTGAGGAGATAGTTCAGAGCTCTTCACCGAGAATTCGGCTACACTCTTGTGTTATACTTTGTGTGTTTGTATAACAATTTTTAGTTTGCATAATTAGTTTTAATTCCGCATTGTTGTGCATTAGATTAGCTTGTCACCTATTCACCCCCCTCTAGGTGACTTACAAAATATAGATAGCATCAGGTATGGATATACTAGACTCCACTAACGCATGCTCAAAATCAATAGTATCATCCTCATGAACATAGATAGCATCAGGTATGGGTGTACTAGATTCCACTAAAACATTCACAACATCACTAGTATTCTGAGAAGAAACATGGACTTCATCAAGAATTGGTGTACTGAAATCAACTAATATATCCTCAATGACACTAGTAATCTCAGAAGGAATATAGACATCTTCAACAACACTCGAGTCTTTGACATCATTATTATGCACAATATTAACATGTCAACTCTTCGAGGAGCACTTGTAATCATAGTGCAGAAATGAATATCCCTTTGAAAGATAATTCTAGCTATAAAGCTACATGAAAAGCCTCTTCAATGGATTCCATGTCGTAGGATCTAGTGAGCATAGCATGTAGTAGGAGCTAGTGAGCATAGCACGTCATATGTCGGACCTCAGACTTGAACAAAATCTAGATATGGTATTGTAATCTCTCACGTCACAACGAAGGGTTAAGTCATCAAATCTGGCTCTGTAATCCCAAACAGACATATTACCCTAACGGAGGTTGTGTAACTTATCTAAGAGATGGTTCCTAAAAAAACCTCAGGGAGGTACTTCTCCTTAAGCTTACCTTCATCTCTTCTCATGACTCTATAAGGTTCTTATATTGCTCTCATGTGCTATCTCTATTGAAGTCCAATAAATTTTGGTTGGCCTCCTAGTTTCAACCTAGCAAATCAAATTATTTGCATATCAGACATCTCATAACAGTAACAGTAGCACTTCATATCGGCTAGTCAATCAGTAAAAATATGAGGATCAGCGTAACCATCAAATTTTGAATCTACTAACCTAAACTAACACGTTATTTTCTCCTTCTTAATAGCACGCCAATCATAAGCACTACTATTCTCATAGTCATCTCTAGTGCAACTCATATAGTCTTCATGACATTCATAATCTTTGGGGCTATCTCATACTTTTGTGTTTCATAATTTTATCCTCTCTAACTGTGAATTGAGATCTCAAAGTTGCCTAAGCATATGACCAAGATTATCCGACATATCGGTTTGTTTGTTATCTTGATTATTCATGTTTGATTTATATGACTTTCCATTACGAGACATGCACCAATTTAAGATACAAATGCAAATAAAATAAATAAGTGATTGCAATGCAAAATCTTAGACTCAAATAAAATTAAGTGCATACACTAAATGATGAGAGTTAAAATCTCTAAAAAAGGCTCAAATTCTAAATGCGAAGAAATGCAATTCTAAACTAATAAAAAAATAGCAAACAGTGATGCAAACCACTAAAGAGAAGCAAATCACAAGACTGCTAACAAATTATTGCAGTTCAATAATATTTATAAATAATTTGACAATTGAAATTTATCTCAAGTTAGATTTTACCTGAGTGAGTGAGCTCACGTTCAAACATAGACTTATGTAAGATTCCTCGGAGGATTACTCATAATTGAGAGCTGAAAATCACATGTGAAGGTCATGAAACAGCGGTGCATGAGCTAGATGTGATTGGAAGAAGACTCTTTGAAAACGACTCGAATCGGGCTAGGAACGTGCCTGTTTTGCTTTTAACGGGTCTAGATCTACAACCTGATCGGATATGTGTTGAAGCTCTGAAATGGTCAGATCGGAGTTGGATTAGGTTCTGCAGCTACTGGCGGATCGGGTCGGTTCTGCAGCGAAGCTACAAATCCAATTAAGTTCGGGTCGTGTTGCAGACGGTCGAGTTTAAACTGCAATCGGGTCAGGTTGCTGCAGATGGCGATGAGGTCGAGGAGCAGGGGAGTTCGCGTGTGTGCTGAAGATGAAGTTATCGTCGATCAAAATTTGAGGCGGGCGTCGAGTCGAGAGCAGCCGAGGGGTGGAGATCGGGGTCGGCGTCGGTCGGGTCGGCCCAGTTGGCATGAACTCGAGCAGTGCTACGTTGAGATCAGAGTAACTTTTTGAAGATGGGGAGAAGACAAGGGAAAGATCGTGAAGATCGTGGAGTTAAAAGCGTTGAAGTGGTTGGGATTTGGTTGGGTGAGTGTTGTCGAAGTCGTCGGCGTTGATCCGCAAGGCGGATAATGGCCGGCGAGGTCACGACTGGCCGGCAGCGAGATTGTGGGTCGCAGCGAAGTCGAAGAGAGGAGAGGACAGTGAGTTGGAAGCAGTCGGCCAGCGAGCGTAGTGCTGAAGGAGGATATTTGGGTCAAACACAGGATCTCTGGCTCTTTTGAGGTCTGACGACAAGTTGGCGAGGTCAAATCGGGTTGCACTAGAGTCAATTCAGGTTGGATGCTAACGATGAGGCCAAGAGGGAGAAAAGGGAGGTGGCGGAGGGAAGGTCGCAGTGGACGGGAGCTAGGGTTAGGGTTAGGGTTTGGGTTTTGATGAGATGAAAGAGAGAGATGAACAATACCTCGTGTCAATTTAGGGGAATTTTCGGGAAATTTTGATCAACAATATATATTTTTTTGCAGATCGCAAGAATTGATTTAGGGTTCTTGGTAATATTTTTTTAAAAACTAAAAAAAATCAAAAACCTACGAAGATGGAAGAAGATGGAGAAGAAGAGAAGTCAAGATCTAGGATTTTGAAATCTTTGAGTGAAGAAAATCAAGAATTTTAGTTCTGATATCAAAATTGACTCAGAGCATAATAGCAAAAATTAGGGAAATTGATAACATGGAGAAGAACAAGAGACTTGGGTCTCAGCTGAATCTATCATTCACTTTTGAAACTCACAAACAAATCATCATGTTAAACTAGAGTTTTTCATAAACTCAATATCATCAAGGCTTCAATAACAGTTTTAATCTTATATACACCAACATCAAGTGAAATAATCTCAACACAACTAATGTAAGACTAAACATAAACAAAAACTAAATAAAACAATCAATTAAAAAAACAACCAAAGATAATGGAGCGATATCTCCGTCAGCAATCACAAATACGCCCGGCCTCAAGACATGAGAGGAGGATCCCTTGACTGTGAGGTGGCAAAATTAATGGCAGCACCAACACGTGGTACCTCAGGTCTGTGTTCTTGTGCCTGGATATCTAGTGTGTTTGCACGACAAGTATGATATCTACATTTGAAAGCCTGCTACTAAAGAGGAGATCACCTTGACGAAGACCTCTTCCCAATTTGAGAGCGTGGGCAGATCTTGTAGGTGCCGATACGTGGCGTTTGCATACCTTGCTAGCACGTCCGAGCACAAAGTGTTTCAAATCTATGAGTTTTACGGCGACTGTGGCGAATATACCTTCGTTTGTGAGGTCTTCACTCTGTGCACTGCTAGCTGGCAGGTCACCGGCGGCTCGCCTTTCGCCGTGACTGTTCTGACATGCCCATCGTCAGCGAGACAATCCATTTTCGTTGAGGATCGAGGAAGATGGGAGAGTTTTGTTGAAGATGTCGAACGACAAGCTACGATTTTATAACCAGAGGGTCGACATGGAGTTTGAAGAGATATACAACAAGAACAACACTTTCACGGCCCACTTCTTTGTGGAGAGGTTCATGTCTTTAAACAACTAGTTTGGGTCTTTTGAAAAGCATGTAGTCTTCTAAAAGTTACATTTTTTTTTTTTGGGAAAAAATGTCTTTAGGCTCTTGGTGTGAAATTTCCATATGAAAAAATCCTCATAGTTTGCAAGAAAGTGGAATAGCCTTTTGACCCAATTGGTTGTGTGTGCAAGTCCCTCTCCCATCACATTGCACATTTATATTCATATTGTCTCTATTGTCCTTACTTAGCTGGCTCTATGAGATGTGTTGTCTTTTGTCTTTTTGTTCTTTTGTCCTTTTCATGGAAGATGAGATTGATGATAGCAGCATAAAGGCTATATTTTTGTCTACTCTTTCATATTTCTATCCACTACATGTTGGTCATTTTTTTTTCATTGATAAAAAATTTTTACAGAGATAATTTTTTTGAAATCTTTATTATAAACTAGTTCACTAATTTATTTTGTTTAATATTCTGTCCGCCTTCTCAAAACAATTGTCCACCTCATGTTGGACATTTTTTTTTTTTGCATTGATAATCCTTTTGGAATGTTTATTATAATCAAGTTCATCAATTTATTTTGTTTAATATCTGTTCACTTTGTCCACTTTCTCAAATATTTGTCCACTTTCTTAAATATTTTGTCCACCTTGTCAAATATTCTGTCCACTTTCACTAATTATTTGTCCATTTATTCTAATATTTTGTCTACCTACTCTAAAAATTTATAAAATTAGATAAAAATTGACAAAGGTGGGAAAAAAAAATCCCTAGAGCATTAAAAAAACTTTTCTACAGTAGGTAGACAAAACATTAGAATAAGTTGACAAAATATTTGAGAAAGTGGAAAGAATATTTGACAAGGTTAACAGAATATTTAGCAAGATAGAAAAAATAATTAAAAAGGTAGACAATTATTTTGAGAAGGTGGACAAAAGTTTTGAGAACGTAAACAGAATATTAGAGGTATACAAAATTTATAAGTCAAAGATTACAAAATTTATAAGTTAAAGATAGATGAATATATATTATATATATATTATATATATATATATATATATTAGAAAAATGTATATCAGCCTGCGGGCTGAGAGTACTCTCTCAGCCTGCGGTGACGTGGCTCGATTTGTCACCTCACTGACTTGCGGCCCGCTTTTAGGGAGAAGTTAAATTACCAAATACCCCTTATGATAACTTTTCCTTATTGTTTATTATTATTTTTCCCCCCTTTTATTTTGCCGCTCTTTATAGGATATAAATTACTTTTCGCCTTATTTGTTTACCTCTTTTTTGTAAGATCTAGTTTCTCCTTTTCAGCGTGGGATAAAATTTTTTTTGAAAATATAAAATATTTTCAAATCAATCTTTTCAGCCTGCGATAAAATTCTACTTTATAGTTTATTTTTTTTATATATAATGTAATCAGAGTCTTTGGTCGCATTGTAGATTTAAACTGCGACCTTAGTCAGAGACTTTGATCGCAGTGTACATGGTTAAATGCGACCAATGTCGCAGTGTTGTTATTGATAAAGATGGCCAGCAACTGCAATCTAAGGTTGCATTACATGGACTGCGACTTTGGTCGCAGTACGTTAAGTAAGTGTTTTCCTTTAGATTAACATGCATAGCGACCAAGGTCGACAGTGCTGTTTTGGTTTAAGACTGCCGCCAGCAACTGCGACCAAGGTCGCCGTGTTGTTATTTTATTAAGTGTTGTTTTGATGCGACTTGGAGTCACTCCGTGAGACGCGACCTGTCATAAAGATTTTATGAGATCTTTTTAACGTCAAGTCTGCGTTGACGAACCCGCACCATTCGTTGTTTCCCGAAGCTGTTGTTCATTAAGGCCGACGGTTCTGATTAATGAACCATTAATTATGGTTATTATGGGCTGGCTATAAATAGGGCTCACACTCTCCCTTTAACAGCCCATAATTAGACTGTTTTCATTTGAGAGCAATTGCTCTGAGAATTTTCCCCTTCTTCAGAGTCTCTAACAGGGGCCTGCCTCCATGGATGAAGATGACCCTATGCACGAAGATGACCCAGAGCTTGATTGTCCTTTTTCAGGTTCGCTGGGCCTCTAGGAGTATATTTTGGCCGGTGAACTTGATCGATGTTCGTCCACAAGGGAAGAAGTCATGGTCCGCGACGTCCACAGTTTTTTAATACACGGGGACCTCAATTACACCACTGCTCTTATTCAATAAGGGCTCTTTTAATGTTTAATCTTCTTTGTACTGCTATATTGTAACAATCAATCTTATTGTATAAGAGATCGTTTTTTGTATCATTTTCACATGCCTGGAGATAAATGCCTGGACATAAATAAAAAGACCTCAATAACACCACTGCTCTTAGTTAACAATGGCTCTTTTTTTGATATTTAGTTTTCTTTGTACTGCTATATTGTAACACTCAATCTTATTGTATAAGAGATCGTTTTGTATCATTTTCACATGCCTGGAGATAAATGCGTGGACATAAATAAAAAGCATATTTGTTTTTTAATAAACTACGACTTTTTTGGTCGCAGTCATGCATTGCAAACAAAACAACTTGGACCAGAGACGCAACTGCGACCAAGGTCGCATAAGACTACAGTGCAAACAGAACAACTGCGACCAGGGTCGACATTGCGAGCAAAAACTGCGACTAAGCAACTGCTGCGGTGACATGTCACCTCGTCGCAGTGTTGTTGTTGATTAAGACTAAAGACCAGCAACTGCGACCAAGATTGCAGATTAATTTTTTAAGACTGCGGCCATCAACTGCGACCAATGTCGCAGTGTTGTTGTTGATTATTTATAAAGACCACCAACTGCGACCAAGGTCGCAGTGATGTTGTTGATTAAGAGTAAAGACCAGAAACTGCGACCAAGGTCGCTGTGTATTTTATTAAGACTAAACACCAACAACTGCGATCAATGTCGCAGTTTATTTTATTAAGACTACGGTCAGAAACTGCGACCAAGGCAGCAGTGTTGTTGTTGATTAAGACTAAAGTGCAGCAACTGCGACCAAGGTCGCAGTGTATTTATTAAGTTTGCGTCCTTGGTCGCAGTATTTCATCCAATACATAGTAGTAAAAAATGTAATTCACACAATTAGCTTTAGAAAACAGATTTATATATATTAAAAAGAAAAACAAAATACAATTTTTTTAACTTCTAATCGTCGTCATCACCATCGTAATCAGATTCGTCGTCAAGAGTCATGCTTTCGTCTTCTGTCTCTTCCTCCTCTTCAGGTACAGTCTCATCGTCGCTTTCTTCCTCTTCATGTTTGTGTTTTGGTTCATCAATGAACTCCCAGAAAGGGTCGTCTGTATCAAGCTCAGATTCTGACCCGTAGCGAGACATTGTTTCAGAACTAAACATAAAATTATCATTTGATGATTGGCTTCTTTCCGGTGAAGACGGTGGTGATGGTGAAGACATTTTTTGAATGTATTTTCGGAACAGTGAGAGTAACGAGTTTGAGCAAAAAATAACTTAGTATGTTTTTAATCTTTTGCTCATGACCCTTTATATGTATTTAATCCCGGAATTCCAAAAGGTTTAAGCTCTCGGACCACGTGAATATCTCTCAAATATATTTTCTATCTTTTCCCAAAAATTGTATACTTCCTAGGTGACTGTTCAGTTATCCAAAACAATTTAAAAGTTAATACACTATAACTTTAAATTACTTTGAACTCCAAAACAATACATTATTGCGACCAAAGTCGCATTGGGAACTGATAAATGATTAACTGCGACCATAAATTGCATCCGTAGTAGGATTGCGACTATGGTCGCAGTGTTTAAGAGCAGCAGTCGCAGTTTGGATATGTAATTAAAAGAGCTTATAAGTTAATATAGTGAGAAAGAGACCTTACAAAAAAAATAGAATTAAAAGCTTTTAAAAGAAGACAAAATATAATTGAATATCAGAAGATCAGGAAATCCTAATCCTCGTCATTATCACCATCATAAGCAGATTCATCGTCTTCATTCTTCTGCTCTTCCTCTTCATCACTTATTTCCTCATCATCTTACTGTTTTTGAGGTTTTTTTGTTTCACCGATGAACTCCCAGAATGGATCGTCTCTATCAAGCTCTTCGTCTGACCCGTTGCTAGGAAGCGAGCCTACAGCATCAGAGGACATGCTTTCATCAAGCATGTCTCCGTCAAGTGGCAGAGGAATAATGTCTTCTTCACTAACCCACATGAAAAATTCATTATCATCATGAATAGGAGGATCAGTTAATACATTATTTGATGTAGTGAGATAGTCAAAAGGAGTGAAGTCCAGACTGGTATCAGATTCACTAGAATATCCTAAAGACAAAGGACCGGTGGGGGATTGATTGAAGTTGAATTCTGAGTGTTCAGAGGAAGAAGATGGGGAAGACATGATTCAAGAATGAATTTTTTTTTGGAAGTTTTTGAAATCAAATTGAAAAGGAAGAGCAAAATTATAGTTTTTTAGGTATGAGGTAATATATTAGTTACAAGCATTATATAAAGGTCAATATTGTGGAAGAACATGAATAGTAATAATAATTGTTACAGGTGAGGGTTGAGTATGGTAGGAAGTGGTAAAAAAAATTAAATATTTAATTGAAGATTTATTGCTGGAGAATCCGAAGTACAAATTAACTTTTTATAGAATTGTTTGGCTATATCTTTAGATTACGTATGGTGCACATCTTTCCTTTCTCGAGATTAACATTAGTGCATCTCTTTTTTTTCTAGACTGGTGTTGTATCACGGTAGATATAATATTAATTACTTCTTTTACATAAGGCATGAGAAAGAAGATTGCGAATTTGGTCGCAGTACCGAAGGAGGTCGCATTGCTATGCGATAGCATTTTTTGTCTTGTATTCTTTATTCTGTATTAAGTCTGCGACCATGGAATGTTTTTTTACTTTTGAATGCTAGAAGTCGCAGTCGTCATTTAAAAGGGGTATTTTTGTCATTTTGATTCACGATTGTTTAGGCGGGATTTTTTGATTTTTTTTTGCGCCCACACTCTGCGACCAATGTGTGGCCTATATTCAGCCACGTCCCGCAGGCTGAGAAACTCTCTCAGCCCGCAGGCTGAGGTACAGTAAGCCCTATATATATATATATATATATATATATATATATATATATATATATATATATATAATATATATATATATATATATATTATATATATATATATATAGACACACACACACACACACACACACACACACACACATATATGTTATGAATAATTTTCTAATTATGAATAAATTGCTAATGGTAAATCTCTGGGTGCAAAATCTAATGCGCATTTAACATCCATTGAGGGTAGACAGAAATATAGCATCCATGTAAAAAAATTGGACAGAAATGTAGCATTCTTGTAAAAAAAATTTATCTCTGAAAAAATTATCAATGCAAAAAAATTATCCACCTTGAGGTGGACAAAAATTAGAAGAGAGTGGAAAAAATAAATCCTCCAAGCCGGCTCACACGCCTAGCGCGTGACGAGCATTAATGTTGGCCACTCAAATTAACTCAGACAATGCATCTAATCAAGGACATTATAGGTATTAAAAATTGAGGGGGGGTTGTGACCTGCACACAACCAATTAAGTTAAGAGGCTTTTCCACTTTGTTACAAACTATGGGGACTTTTTCATATGAAAGTTTCACACCAAGAGCGTAAAGACAAATTTTCCTTTTTTTTTTCCTAGTTAAGCAGTGCATGAAAGCAGTTAGCGTGCGATGACTCGAATTCGCGACCTGCTGTAGGGAGTGGAGCTCAACAATTTTTCCCCCGGTTACTTTATAGTATTGAAAAACTAGTTCTTGTCCATCGTGGAAAAAACCAATAGTATATGTACCTACAGCGAAGATTAGATTTACAAATCAGACTAATTCGAATTCCACCTGCTGAATTGTAAGTGGTCTATAATATATAAACCTACACGCCTTTTTTTAAAAAAAAAAAAGAAAAAAGAAAATTAATGTCTGATTGGTGCCTTTTGCAGCACTTAATCATGACATTAATATGTAATTATATTTCTGTCATTTCCGTACAAGCCGAAGTGTCGCGTAAAAAGACACCCCCTTTCCCCATGGAATATTGTAGATCACAAATTATTTTATATTTATTTTAAGGGCATGTGCCTAAAAACTCGTTACTTTAACAAGAAAGAATAATAATTTTATTTGCGAACCGATTATTATCTCACGTTAACACAAACTAATTTTCTTTTCACATCCACACCAATGACTCACATTAATCAGGAGTTAAAAGACTACTAACCAGGATTAAGTTCTTGATTAAAATGCTCTATTTGGACCTGTTTGTAACCAAGTCCAGTCCTGTTATTAAAGTAAATAAAAGGAAAAGGAAAAGATAAACTAGATTTTCAACCTAAAATAAAATGAATGAATAACAATAAAAATGAAAGAAATTTCAATAGCAGCTGTCAACCTTGAAAACAGAGTGATTTAAACTGCCAATTGATCGTTCAAGCAAGGGTAGACACATGATAGTAACATACACGACCTAGGAAGCATGAACACTATCAAACATGAAGCCGTGTAGTATTAGGCACACATGACACGACACTACTATTATTTTTCTATGTACTTTCTGAAATTTGTTATATATCGGCTGTGATGTCGTATCATGCCCGTGTCTGTGTGTCCGTGTCCACATGCCCGTGTCTGTGTGTCCGTGCAACATAGCACAGGACCCGATTCAAACCAATAACCTAGTTCAACAAGACAGAAGCAAGTGACTTGATCACTGTCTCAACTTCTGAGCCCTAAGAAACACTAAAGCACAGAAACACCACATGAGATGAAATCTCATAAAGAGCAGAAAACTCACCTTGTTGAATTCTGGGGCAGCTGTTCTTCAAATTTTTTGTACTTGACTTGCAACAGTTCACCACACAAAACACATAAAATGCCTGGAAAACAGGTAAAAAAAAAAAAAAAAAAAATGTTTTTAAAGAGATAAAAACATGTATTTTACATCATAGCTTGCCTTATTGATCACCATTTGTCACTAACAAAAATGCATCTCAATAGGCAGTCAAGAAAAGGAAATAACTAGCATGCAAATAATCTGGTTCTGAACAAAATTAAAATGATATTTATAAAAACGGTAGCCAGCTTAATGTGAGTTCAAAGAGAATTTGATACGAACCTATAAACACCACTGGATTTCAAAAAGACATGCCCATGACTTCCGACCCATTTCCTTACAAGAATTGAGCAGCTACACAAACTTCTTGTTTCAAAGGAGTTGAATTTCTATTCCAAGTCTAAACACACAGTTACATAGATTGTGTAATTGGCAGTGACTCAGAATCAAGTTCCCAGTAGCCTTGTAGCGAACCACCTACTTCACCTGTTAGTCGGAATGCAGGTATTTGATGGGAGAATCTCAAATTTTCATTCAACAATATCTCCATCACACGCTGTACACCTCCATTTATTTCGGGCATGTATACAGCATTATAATCCGCAACCTTAGTTAAGAACAGAACTTTCACAACAGAACCACCAACCACGAGGATCTCTACCACATCATGTTCACATTTGCCCAAGCCCGAACATGTCAATCCCATGTTCCAATCCTTGTACAGTGCCCAAACCTCGCCCCTTCTTGGGTAAATATCATATTCCCCCTTTTCCCCTGTAGGTTCAGCCTGCACCAGATGAGAGAAGTTAGCATGATCAAAGATAGTTGTTCTGTTATCAACTTGAAATCTTCCGCAGGTGGCTGGTAGTTCATTATTCGTCCACTCTTTCTCATCCTCCCCCTGAGGGCAAAGCTCGACCCATGATCCCCTTACTTTAACATTTTCAACATCAACTTTCTTTATCTTGGCATAGAACTTGGGATACCCATCTATGTCACTATAAAGTGCCCAGATCTGTCCAGGCTGAAACTTCTCAATCGTCCTGTCTTCCTGAAAGTCGTGGAACTCGTTTTCAAGACATTCTGAGGAAGTGGAATCTGAAGACGTCACAGGAGAGACCGGGTGTTCTGCAGCAACATTGCTATTTGCGTTATGGGAACCCCATTTACCCCTCTAGGAGACAATCCTTTGCTCCGTGTATTGTTCATATCGTTCTCCTCACTGGTTTTCACATCTTTCCTTGTATTGTTAGGATTCAACTTCTGAGCTTTAACAGAAGCAGAGTCAAGACTAGTGGAAGGAAAAGCTTCTCCAAAATTGCCAGGCAGAGAAGCAGTGTCGAGCTCAAAGAACCCTCTGGAACTCCTCTCTTTCACTTCCAGACATCCTATAAGAAGGAACCCTGTGAGAAAATTGAAGTACTTCAGCAGGAAGTATTCGGATATTTCCAATGATTGCTGATCTTACAAACAAGCTCACGAACCCCTGCACCTTGACCAAACGGACAACTTGAAAATCACTACCATCTGAAAGATCTGAAAGGACTTCCACAACTTCATATTCATAAAGCCTATGGCTGTTTGCATCTGCACTCCATCCAGAATCCCAACCCTTGAAAAGGGCCCAAACCTCGCCCTTTCTAGGATATATGTTATATGTATTCCGTCTTGTACCCTTTTCCCAACAGATGAAGTGAGAGAACATCTGCAAACCAGTGGCAAATGCTTGCTTGCCAAGTCTGTAGTTCCCACAGGCGACTGGCAGCTCCTCATGAGTCCATACCTTTTCCACATCAGTAAGAGGTTCATGCTCTAGCCAAGAAAATCGCAGCCTGAAAGGGGAAAGTACCTCTCTAATCCGAGCATAGTATCTGGGCATAGCATCTAAATCATCATAGACAGCCCAGATCTGATCAGCTGCAAATTTACTGGGGTCCCTCTCCTGCTCAAAATCATAAAACTCTGAATCAGGAGAAGAAAAGGACTTGGCACTTGGCAAGGCCTTGGACTCTGAATCGACTGCAGGATCTGCATCGGACTTTGTTCTTGCTTTAAATATTTCCTCTTTCACCTCCACCTTACATTTCTTCACTGATCCACCTCCATTAGGTAAACTCTCCCCGGAAGTGTCTTTTCTCTGATCATCATTACAATTGTTAGGAATGCCACCAGTAGCTCCAGGAAATGTTTTGCCATGATCTGCAGTGTGTGAAGACCCAGTCTTCTTCAACCGTTTAGGAAGACTAACAAAGTCATCATCATCCTCAATTCCACGTTCATTATATGTAACATTTTGCTTCATTCGGCAAGATCGCCGTGGGTAATGCCCACTACTGGACCCAGCATTTTGCTCTCCACTGTGGACTCCATCTTCAATATCCAAGTCTTCACTATCAGTGCTACTGTCCGAATCACTCGAGTCTATGACCCTCTTCCGGCCTTTCTTTCGTCGTGCACTTACGAATGAAGGCTTACGCAGGTGCTCTTCCTTGCCTGCCTTCCCAGTATCCACTTTTTCAGGCTTTACCTCGTTACCTGTCCCACAAGCAAAACCATCCTCCTTTTGCTTGCTTGTAGATCCAACATCGGTATGAGCCATGTTGACTCCAGAACTAGACCCCCCTGTCACATTACCTTTAAACCCTGTACCTGAGGAATTTCCAAAAGAACTTGCTTGAACTGGAACCTCTTTCTTGGAATTCTGAGAATGATTTGGATCATGAGCAGAACTTTCCCAAGGACGTGGTACAGCTTGTTCATTTAATTCAGATGCAATGTAATTTGCCATGCATCTATGGCAACGGATAGATTTATTTAAGAGATTTCGGTAATATTGAAATTTCATGCAACAACTAGGACAGATGGTCCAAAAAGTTTGAGATCTGGATGACTGCTGCTGATTTATGTTTCCATTATGAAATGTAGCAGTGCTTGTAAAATTGTTTTGAGCTCCAGGTTGTTTTCTTGCAAAACTAGTCATATTTGGTTGCTGAGCAGGTCTTGGCATGACCTTCACAATATTAGCTCTTCTTTTTATGTCATAGACAGAGCGTTTAACTCGATCAGATAATGTCATATGTGCTTCACCAATTAGCTTAAATGCTGCTTCAGCACCTGCAAACTTGTTTTTATCTGGATGAAGCAAAAGGGCAAGCTTGCGATACTGCTTCTTGATAGAGGATTCATCCGCTGTTTGGTCCACCTGAAGAATACCATACCAATCCATTTCCCCATTGACCCTGACCCCAGCACAGCAATGGACTTCACAAACAGTTAATATTTGAGAGATGTTATCAAGGTCTGAAAAGAGCATCTGAGCCTTGAGACCCGCTTTTCTAGCTCCCACAAAATCTTTGTTTTGCATTTTCTTCTCAGCGATCTCCTTGGCTCTGATAGCTTCTTCTTTATTGCACTCCATTCTAACTTGTACAGAAGGTTACCCCAGATATTCCTCATGTGAGATTTACTGCCCACAAAACAAACCCTTCCTCCACATTTTGCTCCTAATGATCAACAACGCAAATGATGAATGCCTTCCACTTGAACCTCTCAATGCAGTAATTTTCCCAATAGAGGAAAATATATACTGGTATCTGATGTTTTAACAAGCAATCACAGATGCCCAGCCATCACTTCTCCATATTCAGACACCAAGCAATTTAAGCACCTGCATGAACATAAAATGGGTTTAGAAATTTCAAACTAGTATCTAAAATTTAAGGAGCAAACGAGAAGACACCTATCCTGTGACTCATAAAGGATAAAACTTCAGAGTTAAGAGCTGGAAAGGAGTAAATTACATCACCAGCACAATGTAAAAATATGAAAATGCCAATTGCCAAGTGCAAAGCTATTGGCATGCTAACAGATATGAAAAGCCACGTATTGTTGGACTTGATTATCTCATCATTCAGTTGTTGTAAAACATGATGAAAGTAATTAAGGAATATCAATCAGCTACCCTTTTTTCTGCAGCAAGAAGCTATGCAAATTTATTATACAGGAAAAAGTGCACTCAAATTTATATCATTTGGCAAGTGGGAACAAGTTTTAAGCTTCTTAATTCAGAACATTAAAGCCTTACCTTGTTTTTAGTGCAGTGTGGGGTTTTGGAAGGGAAAACATCTCATGGATGACATGCAACACATAGGCATCGTGTCTATGTACGTCTTGTATATGTTTTTTTATGTTCTTCGTTTTGCAAACATGTGAATATATGTGATGCATGACTTAGAAAGTGTTGAGATGAGATTTTCTTTATATATACCTGTTTACCCATAATGGTGCCAGATCAAGACAAACAATGTAGATCACCTACTTGGATGGCCACCAATAATTTGGTAAGTGGGAACCAAGTTTAAGCTTGTTCCTGTGAAACATTAAAGCCTTACCTTTATTATATACAGCCTTCCATTCTTATAAATAGGGTGAATCCAGCTTTGTTAAAAAAATTGTAATTATGATAAAAAAAAACAGTTAAAAACTCATTGAAAAAAGTTGGGTTCAGATTATTTCTGAAGTTTAAAGGGGGCTTATAGAACATTTTGCAAAGTCAGATCAGCCAACCCAAAAGTTTGGGATCAAGTCTCTATTGTTGCAGACTCTGAAATATCAAGAAATTAAATACGATTCTTCCCAAGTAGATGCGCGAAGTATAACTTGCGAGCGCCACCAGTATCAAACCAACCCAACTGAAATATCTCCCCTTGCATACACTTCAAAAATATTCTTTGATTTAGCTTAAGTAATAAAGAACAAGGAAGAAAGGATTAACTTTGGGATCAAGGTTTACTATTGCAACCTCTAAAATAACAGGAAATTAAATATGATTCTTTCCTAATAGATGAACTAACTATGACCTATGAGTGCCACCAATATCAACCACCCCAACTGAAATCTCCAGCCTGGCATACACTTTGAAAATATTTTTTTTTATTTAGCTTAAGTAATAATGAACAAGGAAAAAAGGATGAACATAATTTTTTTTTGCGGTACTTTGGACTGTAGAAACAGTTTTCTCTTGGAATTTAATAAATAATCAAGATTGCCTTCTTAGAAAGATTCAGCCAAAAGATGAAATATTACACAACAATAGTTCAAGAAAGAAAAAGAGCATTGAAGAATACGGAAGAGGACCTTGCATCAGAGCAAAGTTTCTGTATAGATTTGGAAAAATTCGAAGAATGTGGAAGAGCATAATTTCTTTTTATATATTATGGAGGATAGGGTCCTTCATTTTATTATGAAAATCAGTTGAAAAAAACACATACTAAATGAGAAAGGGTGTAAACTGTGGAAAGTTTTAGAACTATCCATCATTAATAGAGGTTTACAAACATGCAAGATAATATGCACATGCCATATTATATATTTAATATCTGGAAAAGAGGATGAGATGTGCAGGTCATCATCATCATCAACTAAGAATTTCAATCAAAATGGGGTTGGCATATAGCAAGCCGCCATGAATTTGACAATTTTATGACCTGCTATATATATAGTTGTATAGAAAGCTGGAAGGCTTTTTTATGGACAAGCTTGCTCCTGAATCTTACTTTTTATTACCTTTGATTTGTTCTTCCATTTTTATATCTGGCTGCTGCTAAGGAAGGGTAAATTGGTCACAAATGCTGGCTTTTCAGCCTTAACTGTTTATAACTGTTTGGACAATTTTGCCCTTTGCTCCCTCCTCACAACCCCCTGATCCAAGTCTCCTCCCCCCCCTTCCCCCCGCCCGATCCCCCCCTCCCTCCGTCACGATCTCCTCCTTGCTCTTGGGCCCGCCGGTAAGGTTGATTGGAAAAGGTTGAGGATTAGAGTTTCTAGGCTTCCTCCATTCTGTTGGACTGCAGAAGCTATTGAATACTATTTGAAATGTTTGGGGAATCTTATTAAGGTGGTGGATAGAAAGAGACTGGGGAATGGGTGTGCTTGTGTTTGATTGGAGGATGGATGTTAAGATTCCTGATTTTGTTGAATGGCTCACTGGTGAAGTAGTGTGTATAATTCTAACTGAGGTGCTGAATTCAAGTAGCAGAAGTGACGGGTTTAAAGGGGGTGGTGGCTATGAGAGGTGGGGATTACGGCGCTAATCATTCAGGTGAGCAAAATTGGGTTCATCAGAGGACGTGTTGAGTTCTCAATGGGAACTTTGAGTTCGGATGGGATTAAAGAGAAGGATTCTTTTGTGGGTGGCATAGATAGTTGGGGTAAGCTAGCGGGTAAGCAATTTTCTAATGTTGGATATGTTCTTTCTTCTCGTGAGGAGGAGTCTGCTGATGGTTGACTCTGTGATTCAGAGGGTTGATGATGGTATTTTAGAAATGGAAGAGGGTGAGATTTCTTCTTTTGAAGTAGATGAGAGGAATTCTCAAATGAAGAAGGTTCAGATGGATAAGATTGTTGTTGCTACTAATAGATTTGTTGATTATGGTGCTTGGTGGAAGTTGTTAGTTTGGAAGTTCTCTCTCTCTCTCTCTCTCTCTCTCTCTCTCTCTCTCTCTCTCTCTCTGCTCGAAACCTTAATTTTACAGGTAAACTCTGATTTTCATCAAATCAGAATGACACCAGGTAATTTATCCAACTACATATTCCTCTTTGCGCTCCCCTTCATCAAAATCAGAAAAATAAAAGTTCCCAAATCTATAGGTAAATCTGACTTTTGCTCTTCCTATTCCTCTTTTGTTCTTTCTATTTTACTATAAAATAGCTTTGTGTTAGCTTTGTATTTTCTGAATTTGTTGGATGGCTGTGCTTTTTAAAATCTGTGTTATGTTTCATTTTTGCAATTTCTTGATTTTTTGTACTTTTAAATATATGGTTCTATTTTTTTTGTTTTTATAAATAATGCCTAGCATCTTGCATCTTTTGTGTGCCTTGGTTACTGCATTTTTTCTATTTTTGCCTGTCTTGGTATTTTAGACTAATTTTTTCGTAGTTAGATTTATGAATTTTGCCAGGTGTCCGAGGAAATGTCGCTGAGGTAATTTACAAAAACGATGTGCTATAAATTAGAGGTTGATTGTATAAATGATTAATTTATTTTACGGCCTTCAAAATATGTAGGCAAATAAGCAATGAGTTGTAGCTTTTTCAAATGGCAAAGAAAATAGTTTTCTATTCTTTGAGTTTCTTTGGTACATCTTCTTTTGATAGTGTGCTCCATGACTACAGTCGTCATTCTCGGTTACCAGTATATCCTCAAAAAAAAAAATGGCTTATTTCCCCTCCTCCAAATAACACTTGGACAACTAATTTATACTGATTTCCAATTGGGCTTATTGGTTGTCTTTAGATTGTCATAGTGTTGCCGCGAGAAATTTGCTTAGCTCAAAAATACATGCCTATTGCAGCCGTTTCAAGTGGCAAAGAAAGTAGCTTTGTATTCTTTGAGTTTGTCTAGTGCCTCCCTTTTTCCTAATCTGATCCATAACTACAACTGTGGTTGTTTGTTGCTTATATTTTCTTTTTTTTTTTAGGCACGCCACCAGTGGTGTCGACCGCATTCTCTCTTGCCACCACAGCCCCATCCCACTTGCATGACGTTTTACAATTCTTATATTCTTGAATTGCTCCTTTATGATACTATTTTACAGTGTCTAATTATGGAAATGCTTCTTCTTGATGGATGATGGTCTCTCTATGATTAGGTTCGCATTAATGCAACCCTCGAGACAAGAAAGACGCTGATTTTCTACGTACCAGACAGTCTCCAGTACGAACGATCCGATCCAACATCTTTGACACTACCACGACAAGATGATGGTCTACTCCCAGAATGACCCCCTCATGTGTCGAATCCTTCCCTCTGGCCTGATGGGAGTAGCCTCAGATTCGTTTTACTCTCTTTCACCACGCTCAATCCATGATTTCGAGTGCCTTACCATGTTCCTCTCCTAGTACTCCTCCCGACAGGAGTTCAAGAAGAACAACCACCTCCTCTCCACCCAGATGAGGCCATCTGACAGTCTCCATGCGTACATTGGCCTCTTTCAGAATCAACTGACCAAAATACACAACTACAGCGATGATGTCTCTGCACTCGCATTCATTAGCAGATTGCAAGTCACTCACCGTTGTACAAGCACCTCTTGAAGCACTTCACTCGCTGGAGCGACATCCTCTCCCGAGCCCAAAAGTACCTTCATCTGGAAGAAGTGATGGACATTGCCAACTGGCCTCTACTGCAAAGTGACGAAAGAGAAAAACGAAGCCACAACAAAAGGCCTAACCACCGGGAAACGAAATCGGGGGCAAGGCGCCTACAAGAAGTAAGCATTCCCGAGCCTTTCGCCAAATCCGCTCCAAACCTTCCAAGTTGGTGAGCACTCTACTCCGCTGAAGCTCCACATCCAGGACATCAAGGATAAACTCTGGGTCAAGTGCCCAGAGTCGATAACATATGATCCTTTCCTTCCCGAAGCGAAAGAATATTGCTCCTTCCATGATAGAAAGGGACATCGAACTGCCAAATGTCGGTCCCTCCACAAGTACCTTGAAGACCAAATCCGCCAAAGGTTTCTTCAGAAGTACATCCTCACCCTCGAAGCCACGTCCATAGCAAAAGTACAAACCAGAGACTCCACCTCTAACTCAGCAGCAACTCATGGTCACTGAATATAAAACAGTTAACTAAGCTGACCCTACCAATAAGCTCAGGAGAGTACTCAATAACACTCCACGTATTTTAAATTCTGTAATCCAAACATTGAATAAAATTTTGCTCCAATTACTAACCACCTCTAAACACACCAAACATCCTTCACAGGATCCGCCAAACATCCTTCACAGGATCCGCAAATGGTCTCCAGACCTGCCCTCTGTCATCCTACGAGAAGCGGAGGAATCCAAACCGTCCTTAAGACGAGTCCTCTGTCATCCTACAGGAGGTGGAGGAATCCGAACTGTCCTTGAGGCGAGCCCTCCGTCATCCTACAGGAGGCGGAGGAATCCAAACCGTTCTTGAGGCGAGCTCTCTGTCATCCTACGAGAGCCGAAGGAATTCGATACCGCCCTTGAGACACCATGATTCAAAAACTCAACTGAGTCGGATATGACTCGGCCAAGTCGTATCCGACTCGGAGCGCTCCGAGACGAGTCCGAGACCCGAAACGAAGACTCAGCTCAGAAGTGGTTGACTCGGCCAGGACTCGGAGTCGACTGGCTGAGTCACGACACGAATCGGCCTGACTCGACCGATTCGAACGAGTTGACTCTGAGTCCTGGAAGAATCACCCCACGGCGCTATTCACCCGTGAGTTCAAGGGTATAAAGGGGGAAAAAGAAGAAGAAAAAAACCTTACCTGCGTGTCTGGATCTCGAGCCTGGACAACCGACGAGCCAGATCCGTCGCTGCCCATCCTACGTAACCACTCTCTCTCCCTGCCTCTCTCCTGCTCTCCCTCCCTCAGTCCCTCTCCCAGTCCCAGTCTCTCTCTATCTTTCTGTCTCTCTCCCCTCCCTCTCTCTCTATCTCTGTTTTCTCTCCCCCCCCTCCTCTCTCGCTTTGTGTCTCTCCTATCCATCTCCCAGTCACTCTGTCTCTTTCCGTCTCCCTCCCTTTCTGTATCTCTATTTCTCTCTCCCCCTCTCTCGCTATGTCTCTTTTTCATCTCCCAGTCTTTCTCTGTCTCTTTCTCAATCCCCTCTGTCTCTGTTTCTCTCTCCCCTCCCTCTCTCCAACTCTGTCTCTCTTCCTACCCATCTCCGAGACTCTTTCTCTCTCCCTCCCTCTCATTGTCTCTGTTTCTCTCTTCCCCTCCCTCTCTCTCACAGTTTCGCTCTGTCTCTCTCCCGCTCCATCTCCCAGTTAATTTAATTAATTTAATATATGGCTAATTTAGTTTAAATTAAGTAGATATGTTTTAATTTAATTTAGTGTAAATTTAATCTAGTTAATTTAACATTAATATTAATTTAATCTTTTAATGTTAACTCTATTAAAAATGTTTTAATTTACTATACATTTAATTTAGTGTAAATTAATGTTTTAATATTAATCTTTTAATGTTAAATTAATATTAATTCAATAGATATGTTAATTTAACCTTTTATATAATAGATTATTTTTTAAATTTTCAATATGGCTCCAAAGCAACGCGATATTGGATAGGAACATGGTACCCCTGTTAGTGGAAGTAGAAAACTTGTGAAGTGTAATTATTGTGAAAAACAAGTACATGGTGATATCACTAGATTGAAACAACACACAGCACATATACCCGGTCAGGTGGTAGGATGCTTGCGAGTACCAAAAGAAGTGTCTCAAATATTGAGACATCTTTCTGAAGGTAGCAAAGAAAGAGCGGTCATAAAATCTAAGAAAGAGCGACTTATAAAAACTTTAAGTGAGGAAGATTCTAATGATGTGGCCGTTGAAAATTCTGAAAATGAAATTGAAAACGTTGGTGGTTTGAAAGAAATTGAAAGAAGAAAATTAAAACAAGTTATGAAAGAAAGTCATGAAATATCTTGGAGATCGACAAAAAGTCATACAAGAGATGTTGGTCATTCAAAGTAGATGATCACTTATTGATGGAGAAGAGAAAGCATTTGTTTGGTCTCCATGTGCATCATATTGCATTGATTTGATGCTTGATATATTGGTTAGATGAAATCAGATATTAGATGATGCTAAAATAATTACATCATTCATTTACAATAGCCTCAATTTAGTGAATTTAATGAAGCAATTTACCAGAGATAGAGATTTGTTGAGACCAGATATAACATGGTTTGCTACCGAGTTTATTTCTATTGAAAGTCATATTCGCTATTATAGATAAATAGAAACCCTCAAAAAGATGATTTTATTCATAAGAGAAGAGAGATATAGAAGCTAAGATATAAGGAGTGCATATGGGTAACAACCCAATAACCCAATACGAATAACCCAACTTAACACTCCCCCTCAAGCTATAGCATAAACATCTAACATACACAGTTGTTACATAGATTAGAAACATCTGAGGTGGGACATTTTTGATAAGGAGATCAACCAACTGCTTTGATTCCCTCCTCACTCGGAGTCTTATGTGTACGTTCTAAGGTGGGACCCCCCACTTGAGAAAGATAATGCAAACATCCGCCTACGGGCTCCCTCCAGCTCACCCCTTAATTGGGCACAGCTATCCGAAAGAACAATTGGCAGTTCCCCCTTGCCAGGCCAACTCCGTAGATGAGGTTCCCTCCTCACTCGTTATGTTTGTACGTTTTGAAATGGGATCCCCCACTTGAGAACATAAAGCCAACATCCGCCTACAGGCTCCTTTTCATTTAGTTTGCGAGCAGATGAACTCTTCCTACAGTTTCCATCCACCAATCAGACTCTGCCACAATTTGTACATTCTGAGATGGGACCCCATCTGAAAACGGTAACGCAAACGCTGCCTACGGGTTCCTTTCTTGCCAACAGGAAGTCAAGCCTCCGAAGGGGTATGATTATTTCATAAAATACAAGCAAGGTAAGATCCAAACATTACACAACCAATTTTGTTCAAAAAAATATTTCATTATAGTTCATTATGTTACATCTAACGAATGTGATACATGAAATCCTTTTACATTTCTGTATTTACACTTTGAAAAAGAAATACAGGAGATTCGGATCCAGGAACCTGTCCTACCACCATTAACAGACATCTGATATTAATCAACACAAATTGGTCCATCGAAATCATCGCCCAGAGGTCGCCGTCCATCTTCATCATGATATGACTCCTAAACACCTCATGCCGCCTGTCGTGCCTTTGCAAGAAGAATGAGATTGACCTCCAAGAAGCCCTCAGAAACCACAACAACGCCCCAAGCTCCAGACTGAGGCCTACAAGACACAAGACAATGATGATGTCACACCACATCATTGTGTTCTAAGGATAGGTTAAAGCTCCAAAAGGGAGAGTGATTTAGGAGCGATGCTTCGTCGGGATCGCCTCGTCTTCTCTTCCTATTGCTCGCCGTAAGAAAGAAGTCTCCAAGTCCTTTCCAACGGCAGCATCTCGTCGCGTCACCTAATATGACACAACAGGCCAATTACATCAGCTAATATGGCGCACCGACAGGACTCCCAAGAAGTGAAAGCCCTGCCTCTGTTTCCTCCACCATCTCCCTCTTTCCTTCCTCCATGTGATGAAAAGGAAAGAGGAAACCCTTGCACTGCAGCAAGACATGTCTATGGGGAAGTTAGGGTTTTACTTGAAGTAAAGATTTTTGAAGAGATGGCCTCCTCTCCATAGATCTTCCCTCTATTAATAGATAGAAGGGAGGACTCCACTGTCGATTGAATTCCAAAGAATTGACCCCATCCCAAGAATTTTGATCACCCGAAAAGGCAAGACATAAATCGTCGCTGCCCCACAATCTGAGCCATTATGGTGCTAGGATTCGAAGGGACTCAGGATACAAATTTCAAGGGATCAAACTTGACGCGACAGCTGTCAGCCAGCTGCGTGATCTCCAAGTGATTTCAGAAGATCCGCAATGATGATCCAGATTTTTCACTGCTCACAAATGCCAAAATAAGTTTTAGACTAGAGAGATCTCCCGCCAACTCTGCTCCTCTAACTTTCTTCTGCAGGCCCCGACAAGCGAAAAAGCGAGGGGCATTTGTAGTGATCAAAATCTGACCCTGTCCAAAATGACGACATGTATCCCTCATCCTCCAACTCTCTGAGAGGCATCAGAGCTCCACTCTGAAATCCTCACCACATCCGACCTCCTCAGGGTCTTCTCCACTCCAAGGCCCTCTCCATTTTGAAGACTTCAGCTCTGAACTTGAAGCTCCAACAACAAATCATTCTTGATCTTTGTCGATAGTTATGCGACTCCATCCTCCCCACGTTCATTACGTGTAGCGTCCCTATCAGCACAGACAGTGACAGATTTCCATGCATGCAATTCCAACCAACCAGCGCCGGTGATCACGGTCGTTACAACAAATCAAGATGTACAAATTATGCAGTTGTGAGAATCTTGCCCATGCCTATCCGCCTCCATGCCGACTACCACGATCACATATAAAAACTCTTCTACCCCAAGGGAAAGAGGGGACTTCTTTTACTGTCAAGAGGACATACCACACCAGCACCCATACGACCACGACTGACAGTTTCCCTCTGTCAGTCTGTCGTCTCCATATACTAGTAGTTCCCCTCTGTTAATGTAGACCACGCCAACAGTTTTCCTCTGCAGACAGCCATCTCCGTTTCTTTCCATACCTTCCTCCAAACCGACTACTGATTCTCACACCTGAGAACATTAAATCGGCACCCTACTAGTACTCTTAATCCGAAAGTTGTTTGTCTTTGTGCTCTGGTAAGTACCCATTAGCGGCGAAAGGAGTGCTCTCTTGTCTGTGGACGGAGATCTTCTACGAAAAATCCACCACCACACTGTGTAGTTTTGACAAATTGAAGTTTGTTTCATATATTTTATTTTGCTCAATCATTATGCTATTAATTATATGGAATTTTGAACGAGTTGTATTTTAATATCGATGTATATACTTTTTATAGCATATAAAGAGGAGAACTTCTAAAATTGTTGCAATGAAAATTTTTACAAGCTTTTTTATTTTCGTCTCTAATAGAACAATTTTTACGTACTAAATGCACTCTACTCATTGTACATGTTTACCCTATAGAGTAAAGGAAAAAATCTAATTCATTATCCTACAAGGTAAGGTAAATGTGATCTATAAGTTACCTATTAGGGTAAGGATAAAGGGTCAGGTATTCAAGATAAGGGATCTTCGCCCATCTTTACCCTACCCTTACCACTACCCATTGTGACCAGGGCTCGAAGAGCTGGCGAGACGAGTCTGAGACCCTGTCTGCCCTTACCCTCTTAGTTTCGAACGACTCGGGCCAGACTCGCAGTCGACTCGGCCGAGACCCAATACGAATCGGGTCGACTCGGCCGAGTCGACCGATTCAACTCTAAGTCACGACCGAGTCAGGGGGCGACTGTTGATCCGTGACTGATATGGATAAAGGGGAAAAAAGGGAAAGCAAAAAATTACAAGATCGTCACAATCCAGTCCAGCTCGTCGGTAATCGTCGCCCGCCCGCCGTCGCCCGCCCCCTCCAATGCTAGGTAAGCCCCTCTGTCTCTCCCCCTCTCTCCTCTGTCTCTCTTCCTATCTCTCAGTCTCTTCCTCTCTCCTCTGTCTCTCCCCCTCTCACACTCTCTGTCCCGATCAAATCGGGACAGAGAGTATGAGAGGGGGGAGAGAGAGGCAGAGAGACAGAGAGATCGGGATAGGAACAGAGAGGGACAGGGGAAGAGACAGAGGAGATAAGGTGTGGGAGGGAAGAGGAAAGGAGATAGATCGGTGAGTGAGAGAGTGAGACATGGAGAAAATAATCTAGAGAATAATCACACACTCTCCCTCTCTCTTTTAATCACTCTCTCCCTCTCTCTCTCTCTCTGTCACTCTCACCCCCTCTTACCACTTGTCCCTCTCAATCTAAGTTATAATCACTTTATGTCAGTATTTTTTCCTTCTGCTTTTTTATCGGTGCTGTGTTACATAGTCTAAGTTATTTGTATTTGCACTTCTATTCAACTATTTTCTTTTATAACTCCTATTCTCTTGTAATGTGATAGGAAAGTGTTTGTTTGCTATATGATGCATGTATTTTGATATATTTCTATCGACAACGCGTGTATTTATGCTTTCGCTTTATGTTTAGTGTGCTAGGTGATATGTTTTAGACATGTAATATATAGATATTGATGTCTGTATTTTTTTTAAGATTTGTCGTGATTTTTTAAGAATTTTATGAGCTTTCTGCGTAGCGTTTTGGGTGTATCGCCCTAGACCAATCTGAAACGCCAAAACCGATCCGTCTCAGTGCTCGCCGAATCGACGGCCGAGATCGTGACTTTGAACCATGATTGTGATCCCTACTTAAAACAATAAATGATATTGCTTTTCATCAAGGATTCACATTAGATATGGATGTACTTACTAGGCATATTAAAGGCACATTAAGGATGAGGTCCCATTGATGAATGTTTTATGCTCGTGAAAAAAATTAGTTGATAAGACTAGAGATTGATATTTTCTAAATTAGAAAGGTAAAGATCAGTTTAGAATCAAAGCAGTTTGATTAGCAAGAAAGAAATAAAATTTAAGGAATGTAAATTTAGCTAAATCAAGAGAAGAACAAGGGTATAATTAATATTGATGAGTAAAAAACCTAGAAGTGCTCATTTTCACTACTTATCATTAATCATTTATCATAATGAGATTGAGAGGTACGTTGTTCGTATAATCAAATAGGATTGTCAAGATAGATAAGCGTTTCTAGAGAAGAGAAGTAGCACACCCAAGAACTCGAATAGAAGTATGGAAGATCATAAACTAGTATTCCACCAACCATGTTTATATGTAAAAATGTTGTCAATTAAGAAACATGATCCAAAAGATATTTAACAAAATAAGATGAGATGTGAATGTTGGAATGGATGAGTGACAATATGCTAACAGATATATGTGAATGAGATGCATCCATAAGAAGTTATAAATGGCTTCAATGTGAATAAAATGAGGAGATATCTTTGAGATGGCTTGGACTTTGGACGTATGCAACAAAGGCTAATGCTCGAAAAGTAATATGATAATAATTGAAGGAGCGAATGGACTAGAAGTATATCTAGACAAGCATGGGTTGAGGCAAAAAGGATATAATACTAACAATGGACATGTCCTTTACATTGCCAAATGAAGGGAGAAAGGGTTTCAAGAGACGGAAGCAAAAGATTTGGATAAATATTTTATTGTTGTACCAACACATGTAGATCGTCCATTGGCCCTACCTCAGTGGCAAAGGGACTAGGTTGGATTGTGGGAAGTCCAAGATTAAACTCTAGGCTTTAGCTTTTGTTTTGAATAATAATAATTATAATTATAATTATATAATTAGACCATGCTAATAATATACATTATTAGCTAGTTGAGATAAAAAAAATAGAGAAGAAAACAAAGGTTTAACTTATTAGGCGACCAATACAAATTAAATTTTTGGAGCATAAATAAAGTCAGATTTGCAACCTAATAAACTGACTTTCTCACCTTTTTTGCCTAATTAGAGTGGCTCGATGAAGCTGATGAAGCTTAATGATATCAAGATATTTGCCCAAGGGTCGATATCTGCAACAATTAAAACATCTCTTCAATGCTGAATCCACTAACAAAAATCCTTGAAAAAACTTTGCATTCTCCTAAAGAAAATCATCCAATGCTAGCATAACTTACAAATGCTACATCTAAAATATTTTGAGGCATTTTTAACTATAAAATTACTCAATGGATATAATAATTCAAGCATAACTTATTCCAAGGTCGATCTTCTCAAATTAGGTAACTAAGGAAGGGCAAGGATACACAACATCTTTCAACGATAAAGCTAGAAACCATATCATAAAAAATTATAAAAAGAAAAGAAAAGGAAGGGATAAAAAAACTCAACTACAAAAATAAATTTGAAATTTGGAACAATGCTTGAGGATCCATAGCTTCGCATATAACCACAAGGAAAACCTAACTCAAGAAACAAACTTCTAAAGTAGAGCTGGGCATGGCAAAGGAAACAAAGACTAATCCTGATGTCGTGTAAACACCTCCATTGTCTGCCAAATACTTAGAATTTCAAATTCTCACAAATTCAATAATCCATTGGCTTAAGTCACTCGTTGAACACCTCAACAATACGCCTCAACATCAAATAAAGAGAACACATGACTCAACACGAAAACCAACCCCAACTCTACGTTCAAAAAAACCCCAAAAAAATCAAATTTTTGAGAGCAAACTTAAATTCACACTAAAAAACTCAACTTTCTTAGAAAATTACACAAACTTAACATAAAAACAACCAGCACTAAACAAACAAGAACCGGACATCGAAAATCCAAACCACAGAGAACCGTCAAAAACCCTAGATTCCGGGAAAACCCTAGGTTCCCAGTTGAAATTGCCGCAATCGGAGAGCCCAGAGATGAGAATTCAGAGGGGTTCGAAAACCCTAGAAGAAGTTAGGGGAGTTATTGGGGTTTAGAGAGAGAAACTCACAGTCGTCGTCGTCGTCGAAATCTGAGGGAGAGAGAGTGGCGAGGGGGGGAACGAAACGAAAATGTAAGGCGCCCGCCCGCGGGAACTAAAATTGGGCATTATTAAGAGGAAGCCCCGGACTCTTCATTATTTTTTTCCTCAGCAGCTTAGAAAATTACATTTTCACCCCTCTATGTGGGTGAGTGCAAATGGGTGTGAAAGGGCTGGGATAGGTTGGTGGTTTATTGTTTTGGGGGATTAGAAGGGCAATTTGTCATTTGCTAGTGAATACCTTTGGGGGAACTTTGCCCTAGAAAATTTGTGTGAAATGACAGTGTCACCCTTCACTTATCTACCAATTACGGGTGTGCATTGGTTTGAGTAAACCGAATAAACCGATCGAACTGAGGGTAATTTCGGATCGGGTGCTGTTTGATTTTTGCATAATCCGGTTAACCGATCAACCGAATTTGGTTTCCTTTTTATTTCATTTTCTTTCGTTTTCTCCTAGCCCAAAGCCCTGGCCCATTACTCTTTTCCGTTTTCTTTCTTATTCTTTTTAATCCAGGCCCAACCCAACAAGGCCTAACTCCTTCCTCTATATAATCCACAGCCCCACTCTCTCCCCCCCCTCTCTCTCCTGAAACCCTAGCTCCCTCTCTCATCTCTTTCCAGCAGCGACGAGCGGTGGCAACAGTGGAGAGTAGCGATGTGAGTTCAACGAGGACGACGGTGAGCTGGAAGCGAATGTTCGGGGACGATGGCGAGGACTGTTGGCCCAATGGCCTTCCACTCTAGTTTTGATGATGATCAACACTCATGTAGTTATGTTTACTAATATTCTTGTGTTCTAAGTTTCAGATCATTAACAGGATATTAGGTTGGTGATTAGCTTCAACAAGATGATTAGAAGCTTATCATGATGATTCCGGTGCCAAAGCTTAAAGATCATACCTTTGCACTTGGAGAATCACGGAGTTTGGACCGAGTCTACTTGAAGATGAAGATCGTCAAGAAGACTTAGGTATCTAGTTTTAGAGTTTTAGATCCATTTGTAAAGCTTAGTTTAGTTGATATGCTCAAGTGCACAAATCACACACGTTTTTATGATTGAGTTTTGGTTTTCATGAATAGTTTATCAAAACAAGTTTACATATGGTATATGTATAGTAGATGTTTTCTATTTATACATACATGCTTTATCTTGGTAAACAAACTTATTTTGATATCCCTATTCATGTTTTGAAAAAAATCAAGTTTGATAAAAATACAAGTTTTGTTTTGATAAAATTTGCAAGACACAAAAATAAATTGATATGTTGATATATTGTCTTGAAATTTTTATCACATGTTTATGTTTTAACATAAAATGATAAAACAAGTTTTATAGAATTTTCAGAAATGATAAAAGATTTTTGTAAAATATTTTTTCCAAAATTTCTGACCTGGTTTTTGGGCTGACAGGCTGGTCGGTCGACCGTGCCGGTCGACCGCACCAAAGGGCGGTCGACCGATCCGGTCGACCGATGTGCACAGATGTGCACGTCTGTTAGGCACATAGCCGGTCGACCGGGCCGGTCGACCGAGTTGAGAGCTCTGCTCTCGGGAATTTTCGGTCGACCGGGTCGGTCGACCGATAGTGCCCAACGGTCATATTTTTGACCGTTGGCGGTCGACCGGGCCGGTCGACCGGTGGCTGTCAGAACTGCCACATCAGCCTAACGGCTAGTTTTCTGGTTTGGCCTATATAAACCCTATTCATTTGGGATTTTGGCCAAGATTTTTACAAGAGAAAAATCCCAGGTTTTCAGAAGTTTAAACAAGTTTTTAAAGAGTTTTTGGGCTTTAAACTTCTCATCTTGATTTGTTTTGGGTTTTTGGAAAATCAAAGAAAGCTAGGGTTTTAGGAGATTGTATTGTTTTGTATTTTTCTATCTTCTACAAGTGATTTCCCAAGAAGTTTTTCTTTGTTGCTTGTTTCCAAAAACACCTAGTTTCCACACTTGAGCTATCTTCTATCCTAACTATTAGGATCTTGTTTTTGTAGAAAAAGAAAAGAGAAAAAGAAAGAGAAGAGTTTGAGGTTGTTTGTTGTAAACCTCTTTGTTGTAAACACCCTTTTATTTGTGAATCCCTCTTCGGTAGAGGTGATCGGGTGATTGAGTTGTATCCCTCAAGTGTGAGGTGATAGTGTTGGTTGTGAGCCTCTTCGGTAGAGGTGTTGTTGTTGGTTGTTGTTGGCCTCGGTGGAGGTTGTATTGAGAGAGGAGTTAGTACTCCTAGAGTTGTAAGAAATCCTCTTCGGTAGAGGTTCCCTCGGTGGGAGTTGAGTTAGTGGAAATCCTACACGGTGGTGTAGGCGGGGATGTAGAGCAAGGTGCTCGAACCTCGAAACAAATCTTTGTGTTAGCGTTTGATCCATTGTCTCTCTAACCCTTACTCTCTTTACTTTGTGCAAGCATCATTTCATACAAGCATCATACTTTCATAGCATTCATTTTATATACATTGCTTGTGTTGCCTTGCATCTTTCATATTGTAATTTATCCTTGATTGCTTGGCTTGATTGTGTGTGCACATATTTCATATTGCTTGGATTGCTTGTGTGTGTGTGCCTAACTTGTACTCATCCAACAAGAGCTTCACATAGCGCCTCAACCCATTTCAAGGGGAATCAAGAGGAGTTAGTCCAGAGCCTCGCAAGGGAATTCGGCTACACTTGTTGTATTGTATTAGTTTGTGCATAATTTGCATTAGCTTCCGCATTTAGCGCACTTAGTTTGCATTGAGTTTCTTAGATTAGCACTTACACCTATTCACCCCCCTCTAGGTGTTTTTCAATTGGTATCAGAGCTAGTGCTCCTGATACTTAGGCTTAACATCCTAGGAGTGATCCATTTGCTTGCTAATCTCATTTGCATTTGCTTGTTTGCACATTCATATATAGTTTACCATGGACTTCATGACCCCTCCTAGCTATGATCCTTCCAACATTGATATTTGGAAGTATAAGATGTCCATGTACCTAAAAACCCTAGGTTTGCATGTCTTTCTTGTCGCCACCAAGAGATGTTATCTTGGTGATTGCAATCATATAGGGGCCAATGCACAAGCCCTAGAGGCTATTAGAAGCACATTACCTAAAGATTATCTTATGTGTGTTTCTAATCTTGATTCCGCTTTTGCAGTGTGGAACAAGTTGACTACAACCACCACCTCCAAGCTTCAAGTCCAAATCCAAGAAGAGGAATCTAGTGGAGAATCCGATCCACAATGCTTCATGGTCCAAGGAATGACTCCCTTGAGGTACATTCGGAATCCCACCTAGATAGTAATGATTGTGCTAGTTCTTCAAATGATTATGTTGATCCCCATGCCTTAAATGAAGAACTATCTATTGTGTGTGAAAAGTTAATAGAAAAATATAACGTGTTGAAAAAGAAAAGTCTAGATATTGAAAAGAAAATAAGTGTTTGCATGCTAGACTTGACAATGTTTTGCAAGAGAAGGTTGAGGTCTATAATGAAAGGGATTCATTGAGATCTCAATTGGAACTTGCACTTAAAGAAAATGAATTTTTAAAGTCTAAAAATGATTGCCATGCTATTTTAAAGAAAAATGAAAACTTGTCTTCTAGAGTTGATTTTGTTTTAAAAGAGAATGTTGTTTTGAAAAACAAAATCATTTCTATTTCCAATGATTTAAATGTTTGCTTAGAGAAAAATATTATTTTGCAAAATAAGATTGATTCTCATGTTTGCCATGCTAGGTAGTTTCACCTAAATCACCCATTGCATGTTCCACTTCTTCTATGCTCGAAAATGATATAAATTTGTTAAAGAAGAAAATGGATTGTTTGGGCTCCACTATGAGCCAATGTGCCATGAACCACTCACGATTGGAAACCTTGGTTCGAAAGAAACAAGTTCCAACTTCTATGCATGCACACCCTCCACGGCATACACATGCTCCTCACGGACACCATCACACGTATGCTCATGTGTACACTTGTACACATTGTGGACGTAAGGGCCACCTTGCTAAATTTTGTTTTGATAGATTACATACCACTAATTTAGCAAAGAAATTTATTTGGGTTAGAGAAGGGACTAACCCCCATGGACCCAACAAGATGTGGGTACCAAAGACCACCCCTCCTTTGTTTAATGTAGGTGTGGCTCTCACATGACGTGAGAGTGATGACACCTTGGAGTGGATGCGTTCCGGACTTCATGGAAATCAAATTGGATGCATCACTTTCAAGGGAAGATTTGGTGGAGATGACCACCATGTTTTGGAGACAAGGAGAGTTGCTTCTTCGGTTTTGGTAACAATCCTTTACTCCCATTTATTATTTACATGCTTTCCATTTCATTGCTTATAGCATGTTTTAATGTTTATAGCATGTTTTTGATGTCTATGGATTAGTATGTTCATTCCATGTTTATTAGATCCTTGACATACATGTATAGTATTTGAGACACATATGCTTATATGAACCCATATTTAGTGTTCTCACTTTTGTTTTAAGCTATAATGTACATCATGAATCTAATACATGTGAATTTACATAGTAATCATGTTTTAGTTTTATCATGATGACTTTTATGTTTGTTTTGATGCTTCATGTTTTGAATATATGTTTAAGTGTTAGTTTCATTAAGACTAGTTATATACTTGTACATAGGATGGGCTACAAATAAATCTATATATAGTTGAGCTTGAATGCTTATTTGAACCCATTAGATGTGCTAGTATAGTCTAGTTTTGATGATTCATACATTTCAAACTTGTATTCCATTTTTGGATTTGTTTTATGATTGTGTGTTTCATTTCATGTATATGTGTATTTTGCCAAACTTGAAGATATACATGTACACCCCTTGAGTCATTTGCCTTTCATGCAAATATCTATTATGGACTCAAAGTGTGTTTAAGGGATATGTATGTATACTTCTTGTGTTGACAAATCATACATATACCTTGAAAAGAATTGGTATCAAATTGTTTTAATGAAAAGCTAAATTTCATACTTTTCATGCTTTCATGATTGTCATGTTTATTGTGTCAATATTTAACTTCATGTATATGTCCATCTTATCCAAACTATTGACTATACATGAGTATCCTTTTTGAGCCACGTGCCTTAATGCATATATTTTGTGGACTCGTTATGTTTTGGATATGTATGTATACTATAGTTTGTATTAGACATACATATGCCTTGAAGATTAGATAGTTTTGATGGAATTATGTTTTAAGGAATAATTGAGCTTAATGAAATATTTTTTTCATGATTATGATCTTCACATATTATTTGTACACTCATATCTATTGCTCATGTTTTGTTTCTCATGAGTTATGCTTTATTGGTTAGAGTGATGATTATCATGTGAATTTCAATTTTGTTTTATTCCTTACTTGAAGGATTTCGTACTAGTTAACAAGCTTTCCATTTAACTAGTTGCGATGTTCTTCAATTTGGTAGTGATTTTCAACTAAGCTATATTTTTAAATCTATTTTTGAAAACCCTACCATCTAAGGGCGGTAGGATGGGAGATCATGTTCATGTATGCCCTAAATTAAAAATCTTCAAAACTTGAATTATGATTGGGTGGTAGATAATATGATGTATACACTTGAACTTATTGTTATGTCAATTGTATCATTGAACTCTTTCAATTGGTATCATTTTGATCTTCTTGTATACTCATATATGTTTTGTATGTATGTATGCTTTAAATTCCAAGTATATCAATTTCTATTGGTATCTATCTTTCATACATATATATGTTTGTGTTTATGCTAGTGCTTGAGTTTCAATTTTGTTTAAATTGATTACTTTTAAATTGTTATCAAGACTATGCATGACTTTAGTTTGTATTTCATAAAGGGGGAGAAAATTTGATTTTGTCTTTCAATTGGTATTTGATTTCCACTCCCTTACTTTATGATAGAAAAGATTAAATTTCAATTTGGTATTATATTTTCAAATGAAATATATTCTTACAATTGGTATCAAGATGCTTCATTGACATATTTTCTAATTGATATCATGTTTGTAGTCACCCCTTATTGATTTTGTTTTTTGTTTTAGACAAAAAGGGGGAGAACATTGTTTGCATTGTTTTGATTGACAAAAAGGGGGAGAAAGTTTTTTTTACCCCTCATTTTATCTATGGTTTTGATTGTTTACCCCTTTATTGATGATTGACAAAAAGGGGGAGAAGTATTTGAGTTTTATATGCATGCTTATGTTTATGCATATATTATGTTTTAATCTCAAGAATATTAAGTTTAATTGATTTATAGAGTTTGCTTTGTAATTGGTATCTAGAGCTTATTTTGTTTTGAATATTCCATTTGATATCTAGAACCATTTATTGTTTATGCATATGCATGTTTCATGTTTAATATTCATTGCATATATTTATTGTTTATCCCTATGCATGAGTTAAGGGGGAGCTTCCTTGAAGCTTATCTTTAATCCATGCATATATAACTCCATGAGTTTTGTCATCATCAAAAAGGGGGAGATTGTTGGCCCAATGGCCTTCCACTCTAGTTTTGATGATGATCAACACTCATGTAGTTATGTTTACTAATATTCTTGTGTTTCTAAGTTTCAGATCATTAACAGGATATTAGGTTGGTGATTAGCTTCAACAAGATGATTAGAAGCTTATCATGATGATTCCGGTGCCAAAGCTTAAAGATCATACCTTTGCACTTGGAGAATCACGGAGTTTGGACCGAGTCTACTTGAAGATGAAGATCGTCAAGAAGACTTAGGTATCTAGTTTAGAGTTTTAGATCCATTTGTAAAGCTTAGTTTAGTTGATATGCTCAAGTGCACAAATCACACACGTTTTATGATTGAGTTTTGGTTTTCATGAATAGTTTATCAAAACAAGTTTACATATGGTATATGTATAGTAGATGTTTTCTATTTATACATACATGCTTTATCTTGGTAAACAAACTTATTTTGATATCCCTATTCATGTTTTGAAAAAAATCAAGTTTGATAAAAATACAAGTTTTGTTTTTGATAAAATTTGCAAGACACAAAAATAAATTGATATGTTGATATATTGTCTTGAAATTTTTATCACATGTTTATGTTTTAACATAAAATGATAAAACAAGTTTTATGGAATTTTCAGAAATGATAAAAGATTTTTGTAAAATATTTTTTCCAAAATTTCTGACCTGGTTTTTGGGCTGACAGGCTGGTCGGTCGACCGTGCCGGTCGACCGCACCAAAGGGGCGGTCGACCGATCCGGTCGACCGATGTGCACAGATGTGCACGTCTGTTAGGCACATAGCCGGTCAACCGGGCCGGTCGACCGAGTTGAGAGCTCTGCTCTCGGGAATTTTCGGTCGACCGGGCCGGTCGACCGATAGTGCCCAACGGTCATATTTTTGACCGTTGGCGGTCGACCGGGCCGGTCGACCGGTGGCTGTCAGAACTGCCACATCAGCCTAACGGCTAGTTTTCTGGTTTGGCCTATATAAACCCTATTCATTTGGGATTTTGGCCAAGGTTTTTACAAGAGAAAAATCCCAGGTTTTCAGAAGTTTAAAACAAGTTTTTAAAAGAGTTTTTGGGCTTTAAACTTCTCATCTTGATTTGTTTTGGGTTTTTGGAAAATCAAAGAAAGGTAGGGTTTTGGGAGATTGTATTGTTTTGTATTTTCTATCTTCTACAAGTGATTTCCCAAAAAGTTTTTCTTTGTTGCTTGTTTCCAAAAACACCTAGTTTCCACACTTGAGCTATCTTCTATCCTAAACTATTAGGATCTTGTTTTTGTGGAAAAAGAAAAGAGAAAAAGAAAGAGAAGAGTTTGAGGTTGTTTGTTGTAAACCTCTTTGTTGTAAACACCCTTTTATTTGTGAATCCCTCTTCGGTAGAGGTGATCGGGTGATTGAGTTGTATCCCTCAAGTGTGAGGTGATAGTGTTGGTTGTGAGCCTCTTCGGTAGAGGTGTTGTTGTTGGTTGTTGTTGGCCTCGGTGGAGGTTGTATTGAGAGAGGAGTTAGGTACTCCTAGAGTTGTAAGAAATCCTCTTCGGTAGAGGTTCCCTCGGTGGGAGTTGAGTTAGTGGAAATCCTACACGGTGGTGTAGGCGGGGATGTAGAGCAAGGTGCTCGAACCTCGAAAAAATCTTTGTGTTAGCGTTTGATCCATTGTCTCTCTAACCCTTACTCTCTTTACTTTGTGCAAGCATCATTTCATACAAGCATCATACTTTCATAGCATTCATTTTATATACATTGCTTGTGTTGCCTTGCATCTTTCATATTGTAATTTATCCTTGATTGCTTGGCTTGATTGTGTGTGCACATATTTCATATTGCTTGGATCGCTTGTGTGTGTGTGCCTAACTTGTACTCATCCAACAAGAGCTTCACATAGTGCCTCAACCCATTTCAAGGGGAATCAAGAGGAGTTAGTCCAGAGCCTCGCAAGGGGAATTCGGCTACACTTGTTGTATTGTATTAGTTTGTGCATAATTTGCATTAGCTTCCGCATTTAGCGCACTTAGTTTGCATTGAGTTTCTTAGATTAGCACTTACACCTATTCACCCCCCTCTAGGTGTTTTTCAAGGACGACTCTAGCTCGGGGATGACGATAACGAGGATGACTCCAGCTCAGGGACGATGACGAGAATGTCCGTTGCTGTTCTGGGACGACGATGGACTCGACAACGAGATCTCAGTCTGTCTCTCTTCTTATCCCTCTCGGTCTCTCATCCTCTCAGTCCGAAATCGAAACCGAATCAGAATCAGACTCTTCGGTGCGGTGCGACGACGGTGGTTGCTTCGGTGTAGTGTTGTTTCAATTTTTCTTGACAAAAACTGCACCGCACAGCTCGACGCACGCCCCCACTACCAATAGAGGACACTTAAGGTTATTTTGGTCATTTCATGTCAAATGATTTTCTTGTGTTTTGCCCCAGAAAGCTCTTAGAATGATAGTTTTACCCTTCTCTCCCTGTAAGGCACAGAGCAATGTTTTTTCACACCTACCTGCGGACTTACACACAACCATACCCAATATCAAACCAATAGGGATATATGCCACATCTGTACAGGTAATATGCAGGGGTCCCCCTGCTTGGGTGTTGGGTATGCTAGTGAGTAAGTGATTGAGGAAAAACAGAGATATAGTTTAAGGGTTAGAAAGATGTTATCTGGATGGATGGTGTCTCTGTCTTACACAATATATCCGCGGTAGTAAGGGCTATGCGGGTCGAATCCACAGGGAGGAATGCGATAGAAGCTTTTCGGAATGAATTCTCTAACAATTAGCTTGTAAAAGAAGAAATTGTTTGTAAGCAAATATTTTAAAATAGAAAGAATAAGTATAGCCAACTAATCATCTATCACAATCAAACACTAGTCTATCAAGAATAAATATCATGTTGAATCTATAAGGATTAAACCTAGATTATCGCTTCAAATCCAAGAAAGAAAAGTAAGAAAGAGATTAAACCCTGTTGGCAGTACACAAGATAAAACTAAGCATTGGTTTATCAAAGTCCCAAAGTATAGTTTAAAAAAAGTAATTTTAACTTAACATTAAACCATTAAAGCATCTAAGTATAAACCAAGGATAATTATTAAATAGTATACCCTAAACCTAGCTTAACTCAATTCATGACTAGTCTTCAAGAATTATTTACTTACCCTAGGGTTTTTAACATGCATAGAGTTCAATCAACTTATCTTCATAGATCTAGGTTTTAATTAGTGGAGAGATTAGCAAGCTATTAAGAAATTAGTTACACGTAATTATGGTGGAATTAAAACATGGTAAAAGATTGCATAAAATAGATGAAACGAAAATAAAAGAAACACAAATAATAATAATAAAAAAGAAACAAAGAGATTGAAAGAAAAGAATGACCTTTTATTAAGTCTGTCACTAACTCAGTACAAAGCCTTCCCCTTTCTTAAACTCTTCTTCAAAGTAAAAAAATAAAAACTAGAAAAGTACAAGTAAATTTGGAAAGAAAAGAGAATCTAAAGAAACCTAAGCTTGAGCTTCTGAGATCTGCCCTTCCTCTGTTGCTATGCAGGGGTATTTATAGGAGAAAACTAGAGGAATGAGAAGCGTATGAAGATAAGAGGAGCACAATATCTCTGAATTTGAATTCTTCTTTTATCTCCAAACTTGTTTTGACTTATCCGTAGAAGTTCAATTCTGTCCTGTAACTTGTTATCATGTTGATCGCTGAATATGGCTTATCTGCTGACTGAATTAGAACGTTTGATCAACATAAGAGTTGTAGTCCTTCAAGTCTTCTTTATGGAGCATCTTGAATCATCAAATTTGAGTTTTGATAGAGAAAGTTATGATTGAAATACTAAAGGGTGTTCAGTCTGAATCCGAATTAAATTCAGATTTTCTCTCCTTTATCTTCATCTTGTGGTGCAAGTTCAAATAGAAGTCCATCTCTATCTTTAATTAGAATGATGATTCATCTTGTTCTATTTTTCTCCTCCTCTAGATTTGAATAGCAATTAGGAGTCCCACTTTATCCTTCTCTTTAGCAATTAGGAGTTCTATTTATCCTTCCTCTTCCTCCCCTAGATTTTAAATTAATAATTTAAAATCTAAGTTTAGATTAAGTTAGATAAGATAGAAGATTCTAAATTATTACAATTAATTATCCATGTGGGCTTGTGAACTTTTTTGGGCTTTTGGGCTTTAATTGGGCTTCATTTATTTATTCTTTAATTACTCAAGGCCTGCACAACATTAAACAATAAAACGTTACATAGCAGTGCTTTATAAAAGAATAAGTAGGAAAATATGATGATAAATATGATGATAAATATGCACTTTTGACTATCAATCACACCCCCACACTTATCTTTTTGCTCGTCCTCGAGTAAAAATAAAGAAAAAGGAAAAGATAATAAAAACTAACCTATGCTAACTCACTTTCGTATGGATCACGATTGCACTTAGCACGTGCAACAAGCCGTTAAACCTCTAGGTTACCCTAGAGGACGAGTGTTGTCTCGTGAGGGTTTTCAGCGGATTACACACACAAAATCCATAAAAGGAAAATGTTAGAGATTTAATTATTTATTTATATTATTTTGAAAAAGGAAAGAAATATTTGAAATATAATTGAAGAAACTAAGTAATCTATAAGTTTTAAGATTATCATTTTTATTCATTCTTGAACTTAATCTTTATACAATAATTTGTCATCAATTTTAGGTAAGGATTAAAATTGAATTTTTGTATAGTCTCTTTCGTTACCCTAAGTCATATGCATCCTTGTGAACATGAATCTTTACTAGGGATTCTTTAACTTGGACACTCATGCCTCTTTATTATATATATTTATATATATATATCTATTTTTTTTAAAATGTATAACTCATCTAATTTTCTTTTGTATAAGTATCAAGGCTTCTTGAGGCCCTCATACCTAACTAATTAACTATTAGATGTGTTAGTACATATATAGATAATATTTCTTAATTTTTTTAGGCTTTCTAATCCACCCATGTAGCGAGCTTAAGGTCGGTGGCTCCCAAACTGATCGGTTTTAGGGCACCGGGTGAGAAAACACCCCTCTGACTTAAGAACTCGAGTGAACTAGGCCACAAAACTAAGGACTTTACTTATAAAATCACTTTTAGGCGTGAATACTTATGCTTCTTGATGAGGCACATATATCCAGCTTAATTAGTGAACTCTTTTTTTATATTATTTATATTATTTTTTATACGGCACAAGAGTCTTTGTCTTAGAATCCTAGATGTGAACATGTATTAGGTATGCACATTTCATTAAGACAAAAATCAAGACTAATTAATTATTCAATTTTCCTCCTATACCTAAAAAATCCAACAATTTATTTTATTTTGACCAAGGTTTTAGAAATCCTAATCATGATTTTCCTAATTTTTAAGATTAACTTAGATTTCTTTCAAAAAATAAGTCAAAATATTATTCTATTTTTCAAAAAGTTTTTTTTTTAAAAATTTTTTAGTTAATATCTACCTATGTTAGTATGTTAGTAAATCCTCCCCACACCTATCTCATGTATTGTCCTCAATGTATGAATTAATGCATAGATGCATGAAAAAGAAGAAAGGGAAGGAAAATATTACCTTAAGGTGGTGGTTCCGGTGGTGGTCTAATTGGTCCACGAAAGGCGGCCCAATCGAATTCTTGTGGATCATCAAGAAACCGATCTTTTAGGACTTCTTTCTTATGCACATTGTTATTATCCCCCAAATGAATAGGATCATGCATGACCCTAATAGTGAAACTATCTTGGTTGTATGACCAATCTTGGATTACCATCTCAGAGTCATCATTGTCTACGTCTTGATCCAACAATAGAATTTGATTTGATAAAGTGATTGATTTGGGTTTAAGAATAATAGGATTGGGAACCAATACCAGCTCAGAAAAATCAAATTTAAGTTCAACAGTCGGGTGTGGTTCAAGAGTGAGCTCCAAATCAAAAAATTTAAGTTCGTATTTATGATCCATTAAATGAATGTGACTATCCAAAATAGGTGATCCAATTTCATAATATACTGGTACTGGAATTAATGTTGGCTCGGGAATTGGGTCCAAATTGGGTAAAGACACCGGAGTCAACATAGATTCAAAGTTTGGAATTAGATCATAAAGTTGAGGATCGGGTTCACATTCACAATCTAATTCAATCTGATTGAAATTAAAACTAGCCAATTTGTCTAAGGATTGGGATTGATCAAGTTCATATTGATGTGATGAAATTGAATCTTGATCAAGGTCTTCTAAACACAATGATTCTTGGTTCCTATCAACTTGGTTGGTTAGTTCAAGGATGTTTGAAAGTCTAGAAATTTGCTCATTCATTAAACCTTGCAAACGATCCATTTTTTCTTCTAACCATCGAATGGATCATTTGGCGACTGAATCAAGGATTCTATCTCCTTTTCAAGTAGGTAGGTTCTTCTATTGGTGGTAGGGGAAAAGAAGTATATGAAGATGATGGTTGGAAAGGTGGTTGACAATATGGCTCAGGGGTATTGTATCCCCATTGACTCGGTGAGGAGTATAGATGATTATTCCAATTCGTTTCATGAAATTAAGGTTGGGGTATGTGTTGATTCGGATAAGGCCAACTAGACATGCGTGGTTGGTTAAAATTATGATATGTCGGGTTGGTAATATTCAATTCAAAGAGGTCGGGGTGTAATATGAATTACTATTAAAATTGAAAAAATTATTGTTATAAGCCATATCACACAAGAAATATAAAAAACAAATAAAGAAAAACAAACAAAAAAAATTTAATCTAAGTTAGGGTGAATCTTGACCTAGACGACTCCTAACTTTAAACTGTCTTTAGGAGGTATATTGTCGACCTTAACCACAAGTTAATCGGCCAGGTAGGTGGCAAGGTTGGTAGGAGGTTATCCGTCAAAGACGTTCCTTAATTAAGTAACCACCAACCTTCGGGCTTTCGGCCCTTAATCCCCTTCCTAGACACCGATTTGGCAAGAGTTAATTTAGAACAACTTCCTCCTTCAGCCAATCTCCTAATGAGTCCGAGTTAACCTAAGGCCAGCGTCTAGTCAATTTTAATTTTAGGATTAGGGTTGTGAGTGCGACGGAAATGATTTGTGGGCTAAGGAAGGGTGATGAAATCCCCACCTTATCTTGTTTATGGGTTTTGCCCTTAAATTGATTTAGTGCACGTGTAAAGAAATAGACAAGTAGTCACCCAAAAGCAGTAAATCAGCCAAGGGTGCTTCCTAATCTATAGCAATGCGAACGTACCTTGTCTCCAGCACTCTTCAACAGAAATTAAAAAAATAATAGACACGTGCCTATGATGCAAGAGTCTAATTTTTTTATTTATCAACTAATAGGTTACTGTTAATTAGTTAGCAGTATGCAGGGTAATCACAGAGAAAACTTATCAGAGCAGTAAACAAAACTTGCAATTTTCAGAAACCTGCAAAAAAATCAGTCAGTAATTCACTACTATAGCTGCGGATCCGCGGCTATTGTCGCGTTTGCGCGGCTATGCTCTGCCTTCTAGGGAAGAAGCACAGAGTTGCTATATGTCCTTAACTGCAAAAAATAATTTTTTTTTTTTAGAGAATATCGTACCGTTCCCTCCTGGCAACGGCGCCAAAAATTTGATTGAGGAAAAACAGAGATATAGTTTAAGGGTTAGAAAGATGTTATCTGGATGGATGGTGTCTCTGTCTTCCACAATATATCCGCGGTAGTAAGGGCTATGCGGGTCGAATCCACATGGAGGAATGCGATAGAAGCTTTTCGGAACGAATTCTCTAACAATTAGCTTGTAAAAGAAGAAATTGTTTGTAAGCAAATATTTTAAAATAGAAAGAATAAGTATAGCCAATTAATCATCTATCACAATCAAACACTAGTCTATCAAGAATAAATATCATGTTGAATCTATAAGGATTAAACCTAGATTATCGCTTCAAATCTAAGAAAGAAAAGTAAGAAAGAGATTAAACCCTGTTGGCAGTACACTAGATAAAACTAAGCATTGGTTTATCAAAGTCCCAAAGTATAGTTTAAGAAAAGTAATTTTAACTTACATTAAACTATCAAAGCATCTAAGTATAAACCAAGGATAATTATTAAATAGTATACCCTAAACCTAGCTTAACTCAATTCATGACTAGTCTTCAAGAATTATTTACTTACCCTAGGTTTTTTTAACATGCATATAGTTCAATTAACTTATCTTCATAGATCTAGGTTTTAAATAGTGGAGAGATTAGCAAGCTATTAAGAAATTAGTTATACATAATTATGGTGGAATTAAAACATGATAAAAGATTGCATAAAATAGATGAAACGAAAATAAAAGAAACACAAATAATAATAATAATAATAAAGAAACAAAGAGATTGAAAGAAAAGAATGACCTTTTATTAAGTCTGTCACTAACTCAGTACAAAACCTTCTCCTTTCTTCAACTCTTCTTCAAAGTAAAAAAATAAAAACTAGAAAAGTACAAGTAAATTTGGAAAGAAAAGAGAATCTAAAGAAACCCTTTTGAGATCTGCCCTTCCTTTGTTACTATGTAGGGGTATTTATAGAAGAAAACTAGAGGAATGAGAAGCGTATGAAGATAAGAGGAGCAAAATATCTCTGAATTTGAATTCTTCTTTTATCTCCAAACTTATTTTGACTTATCCGTAAAAGTTCAATTCTGTCCTGCAACTTGTTATCATGTTGATCGCTGAATATGGCTTATCTGCCGACTGAATTGGAACGTTTGATCAACATAAGAGTTGTAGTCCTTCAAGTCTTATTTATGGAGCATCTTGAATCATCAAATTTGAGTTTTGATAGAGAAAGTTATGATTGAAATACTAAAGGGTGTCCAGTCTGAATCCGAATTAAATTCAGATTTTCTCTCCTTTATCTTCATCTTGTGGTGCAAGTTCAAATAGAAGTCCATCTCTATCTTTAATTAGAATGATGATTCATCTTGTTCTATTTTTCTCCTCCTCTAGATTTAAATAGAATTAGGAGTCCCACTTTATCCTTCTCTTTAGCAATTAGGAGTTCTATTTTTATCCTTCCTCTTCCTCCCCTAGATTTTAAATTAATAATTTAAAATCCAAGTTTAGATTAAGTTAGATAAGATAGAAGCTTCTAAATTACTACAATTAATTATCCATGTGGGCTTGTGAACTTTTTTGGCTTTTGGGCTTTAATTGGGCTTCATTTATTTATTCTTTAATTACTCAAGGCCTACACAACATTAAACAATAAAACGTTACATATCAATGCTTTATAAAAGAATAAGTAGGGAAATATGATGATAAATATGATGATAAATATGCACTTTGAGTATCAATCAGTAAGACTCATGCGGCCATGTGGGTGTGAAAATTAGTTTTTTGCGGGCATGTATAGAAAAACAGACTTAAACTAATAAATAAAAAATCTTGATTAGAAACTTTCATTAAATGTTAAAAGAGTTAATTTAACACATCGCATATCCTCTTCACGGTTTTTGGAATATGAGCATGTCAATAGTTCACCTTTTTATTTAGGGATAAAAACAGACACAAAAGAAGAGAAAAATTATAAACAAAATGGGGACAGCTTAAGGGGCCGAGGCATTATAAAAGGGAGAACAAAAAGATAATGCTTATTGTACTACTAATTGTATACTATATTATACTACTATCAGACTTTTACGTGGATTCTACCCTCATGAATTGTTAGTGTGACCCACTTGTCAGTCTAATAGTAATATAATTTAGTACAATATTAGTAATACAATTAGTGTTACTCGGAACAAAAAAGGCCTCATGTGAGAAAAGAGCCCCGGTGTGAGAAGGGAATCCCCCAAGGGGAGAACTGTTATTACACCATGTGTTCTAGTTATGCATACTAATTCATCCTCTAGCTACGCATAAAAATCATAATGAGTCGCAGATCTCCCGCAGTGGCCCTCCCCTACTGTGTAAGATCGCGAGGAGAACCAATGAATCGCTAGTGGCATCCCTGTGTCGTAAACTTGAGTGAGCACTCGATTGGTACAACTCTCATAGTAGGCTCCTATAATTTGTCATGTAAAAATTCAGAGTTCTGGTGACATAACCCTATCACACTAGGAAAGAAGGAAGCTTCTCTCTAAATTTTATTAGAATAAAAAGAACAAACTGCTTGAAATTATTTTGAAGAGGTATTATGTAAAGCTCTCCCATACGAAAGAGTTCTAAAACTACTCAAATTGAAAAATATAAATCTTAAAACAACTAAAACTATAAGAAAAATAACTATTAAATAGAATGAAGTAAAATAAAACACTGGAAAAAAAATTGTCAAATTTGGAGCAGAATTGTCAAATCTGACGCAGAATCTTATGGACATCTGTCCACCTTCTAAATGAGTTCGAACTGCAAAAAGTCATGAACTCTATCTAGAAATTCCGAGTAGAGAACATTATAGATCTCTTCTTTGTCATTCCGAATTATGGTCATAATAGCGGTTATGACGTACGTTTTGAAAGTTATATGGCTCCTAAATGTTAATCTAAATTTTAGTCATTTTTTCCTAAAACGTTTAGACTTGTTTTGGTCTAAAATGTTCTAGAAACTCTCCTGAAACTCGTGGAAAAATCAAAGTCACATGGGTGAATGAAAAGGAACTGGGAGTTTCTATTTGAAGGCTTGTTTGCTATCTGAACCTGTTCCTATAACATTTAGACTTGTTTTAGGCCAAATGTTTCAAAAAAACTCTTTTGAAACCTGTGATACATCAAGATCACATGGATGAATGATAAAGAAACTGAGAGTTTCTCCTCAGAGCTTGTTTGTTTCAGAGAATTGAGGCCAGGGAAAGTTCAAAGCTCTGGTTTTGCGAGCCCCACATCATTTTTTTTTCTTTTCCCAAGTTGATTGTTTGCATAGAACTGGGCAGTCTAAAAATAGCAAGCCACCTCACCAAAACCCCACCTTAGATTTTAGTCCTGTTTTGGCTATGACAGTAATCAACACATAATTAATTTTGTTATTGAATCTCTCCCAAAACTTTGGAGCTGAACATAATAAAATGCTTAATGATATTCAAAAAAAGCTATCAAATTTGTCTCTCTTTGGCAACCAAATGTGTTGAAGCAAAGAAATGGAAGTGAGACTTGTTGCAGGAGTCCCCTCTACCATCAAGAAAAAAGATCATTTTTTTTGTGTAGAAACCTTTCAGATCAAGCGATACACTTCCACTGGCATATCGTTATTTCACGTATGTGAGTAGATACCTAAATTATTACATTCTCCACTTTGTTTTCTAGCTACCTTCTCTCCCCGATTGAAGAGAGTCTCGCCTCTAACTGATCCTTCCTTGATTGATCGATCTACCCCACTGGATTACTGTGTTTGTTTCGATGTAGTTTAAACTACAATGTTGTTCAACTTCATGTAACTTTTATTCCTGTGGTATTACAAAACACAGGATCATGTGTTTGGTTTGACAACTTGTAGTTGTAGCTCCAACTACATTAAGTGAAAAATAGTTGTTGATTTTAATGCGTATTGAAGTTATATTTGCACAGTTGTTAAAAAACTAATGTGGCATCCTTTTTTATTTTTTATTATATCTTAACGGTTGTAGTAGGCACTACCTTCAGTTTTGTCACACTTCCATCTACGACAAAAAAGGTTCAAAATGTAGCTCTAATTATTGTAGTTAGAACTACATACAACTTCAACTACATCAAAATAAATAGTCGGGTTGCTATCCATTGCAACTTTTTGAAATATATAAACTGTAGCCTGATGCAAATGGAATTTGAACCCAGACCCATTGCCCACTGTAAAAAGATGCATGTAACACAGTTCCAACTACAAACATCCAAATAACCCCACGTGAATTGAATTTTTTTTTTTTTTTACTTGAGATTCTTTTTTACTTGAGATTCTTTTTTATCAAGCAAAATTTTCTAACAATTTTATAACCATCAAAGAAAATTATTTAAGCGGAAGTCTATTAAGAGCTTGTTTGGTTAAGGATAAAAGTGAGGAAGTGAAGAAGTGAGGAAGTGTATTAGTTCCCTTTGAAACATGAGAATTGGTTAGTAAGTTTTCCGGTGCTTGGATGTTGTTGGGAAGTGTGGTTTGAAAAATGTTATGTCTTTCTCGGTGTTTGGAATATAATGTGAAAGTAAAAGTGAAAAAGTTGACAATAAAGTTGACCGCAAAATAATATTAAAATAAAAATTAATTAAGAAAAATAAAAAAATGGATTGTAATTAGAATGCAAGTGAGATTTACATGATCAAAAAATTAACTATTCTGTGTTATAATTTATTACAAATGAGATTTACATGGCCACAAAAGTAACTGTAACACTCTAAAAGAAAAGAAATGGTTGTGTAAAAGAGAAAAGAAAAAAGAAAAAAGGGATTTTCTTATTTTCCTTTTCCGGTGTTGGGTAGGTAGGAAAGTGAGCAATTATACTTTCCCATTTCCTTACTTCCACCTACTTTCTTGCAAACAAACACGCTCTAAATTGAATTCAAGCAAATAACATAGTTGTCATAAAATGTACAATTAAAATGAAAAAAATAGTAACTAAAAAAAACAATACATCATAAAGTAAAAACTTTCTTTTCTCTCGAAAATTTTTCAGGTACTGAACTGCCTAACATGAATCAAGAGTTGATTAGTACCTTTTTCAAATTGAAGTAATTATCGAAGTTAAATAAAAAATTTGCTATCAAAGTCATAATCATCAAACGATATTACCTAACTTGGAATCTATCAAATTCCATAAAAGATATTCTAGTACAAAACATATTTATTATCAAATAAACTACATCTAAAAAAGAAAAAAAAGGGTGAAAAAGAAAAAGTATAACAAAAATTATAAGCTTACTTTTCTTTTAAATGTTTTTCCCTTATACTCACCTTCATTTTCTTCTTTTTTTTCAACTTTTTGTTTTTTGTTTTTTGTTTTTTTTCCATGAGAAGAGAGTACCTTAAAGGATTATATAGAGGAGAAAGCTATCTAGGATTTGTAATCTAATAGATTTCATAATCATTATCATAATTAAAGTAGAAAACAGAAAAGAAAGGAACTTTCCTTTTCCTGTTTCCACTAATTGTAAAAATTAAAAATTTAGAGTAGCAATTGAAAGAAAATATTGAGAGAATAAAGTAGGAGTTGGCTGGGAGTAGAAGTCGTGTGTAGGAATAGTCAAGCTTTATTTTTCTTTCTTTTTTTTTATCACATGAAATCTCTCTCTCTCTCTCTCTCTCTCTCTCTCTGCTTATACAATCTGATCATTTCCCTCAAAAAACTCTGATCCATACTCGATATTAATCTCTATCATGCAGGAAGTCCTTCAACCTTTTGTTCTTCAGCAGCTTCTAGGGTAACCTCTTGGTCAACGGCCTCGCAAACGGGGTTGATTGGGGGCCATGCCTGGAACCGCTTCGCCGGCCGGCTGAGCTGCCGCCGTCAGCCTCATCATCACTGTGCCTTCGCGCCACTCCTCCCATCGGGATGGTGGGATGGGGAGTAGCAGAGCCCCATCCCTCGCGACACCCGCAGGTTGCAGGAGTACGGCGTTCGCATGACTCAGGATGGCCAAGTTGACGAGGGCAGCCTCGAATCCCATTATAGATCGGAAGGATCCATGTGAAAACCATGAGAGCATTCGGCTTATAAAAACAAGTGTACCACCAACAGCGGTAGAAAATAGAGTGACAACGGCGACTGCGGCGAGAGAGAAAGAGGAGGAGGTGGCTGGAGGAAGAGAGGAGGAGGAAGCTGGGGGAAGAAAAAGAAGGTTGTAGGGGAGAGGAGGAGGAGGATGGGGAAGAAAGAGGCGTTGAGCTGCTTCTCTCTCTCTTGCGGATAAAGACAGACAGACGAACAATTTTTTTTTTTTGTAAAGGCCTCGTAAACGAGGTTGAGCTGCTTCTCTCTTTCTCGCTTCACTCGATTTTGATAAGACTGATCACTTCATTATTGCTGCCCCTCGTGGCTTTCAGTTTGATTGAAGTTTTTCCTGTCCAGTCTCTCTTTATTAAAGCTGATACATTTTCATTATACATTAGTCCAACTTTATTATATTAGCTTGTATGTTGTCTCTTTCTGTCTGCACAGAATCTGCTTTTCTGTTTATGTGGTTTGTTTGATAAGGAGTTAGAGGCAATCTAATGGAGTATACCGTGAAGTAGACTCAAATTAAGAAAAGTCAAAAATTTTGTTTTGTTGGAGTTTAGTACGTAATTTTAAATCTAACTGATGATAAGATAGAAAAACAATATTTTGAAAAGTTTTAAAAGTGTGTAGAACAAATTAAGATAACTTGAAATTAATAAGTGGGTGAAAAGAGAAATATAAGTGCAGACAGTAAATAAAAGCGGGTGCAAGCAGAATTTCCTCACATTTTTTCCTTTAAAAATAAACTAACGAAGAGAGAAACAGAAACCTCTCTTTCATGGAGTTCTTGCTTTCCTTCATGCCAAACAAACAGGGTTACCATTGAGACGTGTATCAACAGTTAAATAAATTCTAGACAAGATGCATTATAAATTATCCAGCAAAGAATAATAAAATTCCTGTAAAATTCAGCTCTAAGACTCTTGAATCAAACCTGCATTTTAGTGCTTGCTTGCTTCTTGCATACACAGCATATCAGGCAACATATCAAGTGAGATTCATGACAACAGTATCCAAATCTTCAAAATACAAAGGTGTGAAATTAAACATGCACATCCACTTGTGATATCTAGTTGAAATGAAGTTCAGGATGAATAGGACATCATGATGTACTCTATAGTTTCCAACATCTTAAACCCACTCGATCTTTTTTGCCGTAAACATGGCCAACATACAACAAAGCCGCAGAGAGCTCATTGAATCTAGGGGATAATTGGAAGTTCTTCAACTCTATCTTGAAAGACTGATGCTCTCCACCAAATACAAGATATAGCTTGCACATTACACTTCACCAAAGGAAAAAAAGTTTGAAAATGTGTTTTTAGGTTGTGAGTTTCAATGCCAATTTAATTACTTCTTGAGAGGGTTTCAGAGATACTATTCATGAAAACAAATTTTACCTTTAAAAGACACTGGTTTATGTGATCTTCAATGTGATCTCCCTCATCAGGTCTGCAGGAGCTGTACAAGATACAGAAAGAAAAAGAGAAGGATTTTAGTGAATGAAATAAAAGCTAAGTTTTGGCAAATTAGATCTAAAAGAGAACTATACCCGGGGAATTGGTGAACAGTTCAAACTGCCCCATTGCCTGCCTCAAAAACATCTCGACTCCACTGACAAGAGCAGTTCCACATTCACCAGCTTCGCGCATAAGTCTGGTTACTTTGGGGTTGTAAATAGCATCAAATACCAATGCATAAGAACTGAGAGCTTCCTGTAATAACATCACGAGTTTGATGTTAATCAGATTGTAAATAGTGAGAATGCTCAGCAATAACTACGCTATACAGATGAAATAATCATATAGAAGCTCTATATCTCTAGCATGTTCGAGATACCAAGACGCGCTAGCCTAGTTAAAACACTGATTTGATTCATCTAATTAGGAAACACAATAAAGAATATGCTAATTTATATAAGAGAGTGAGCAATGGTCTAGCAGTCACATGAAAGATCCATCTACGAATTCCTCAACACTATGTGCCTCAGTTGTTCAATGCATAATTTTGCATTCCAGCCTTTTGCTTTCCAGGATAGGTTAGTTTTATTCCTCATCAAACTTTGACCTAGGGACTCTCTAGTACGTGTTTGCATCATTGCTATTCTGCAGCGTGCTATGATAATAATATTGTGTTATGTCTATAATGAGTCAAGACAATGAGAGCTTCTGACCAGTGCATTTATCAAATCATAGATTTTGGTAAGAGAAGGTGTAATTTGATTCCGGGATTAAATAAGTTTTGTATGAAAGAAGCAAGAGGAAGACAAACCTTAGAAGGTAGAGGTGTATCATGAATGTTGGGATACATTCCAACAGATGTTGTGTTTGCAAGGACGGCGCCTTCCTCAGGACGAAAATTCTCCAACTCGGCGAGTTTTAGAGCTTGTCCTCCAACTAATTCAGCAAGCTCCCTTGCTCGATCTACCAATCAGAGAAGTACATAGAGTTCAGCGCGCAAATTTGATAATATCGTAGTTCCTTGAAAATAAGTAGTATATAATAAGACATGCCTACCCACATAGAACTATATAAGTATAGCATAGAGAACCTTTCAAAACCCAGAAAAAAGTGGACTTTTCTAGACTGAATGACTAATGAATTACACCAAGTGTACCAAGACATGATTGTCCATAATTAACACTTAAAGATGTAATTGATGTGTATTAGTCCTCACTGCTAGATATTACTAAACAGTTGTTCTTGTAACAGACTGTTTCAGAAGTTGGGAGCTATACTGAAATAAGTATCAACGAAATAATTGAGTCCTACCATAGGTCCTGTTTGCAATCACAACTTTAGCGCCCTTATACTTTGCTCCAAAAGCAAGTGCCCTTCCAGCACCTCCAGCACCCATGACAACGAAAAGTCTACCCGCCAGAGGTGAAACAGTTTCATCCTTGTGTCCCTGTAATCCTGTACAAAAGATTATACCATGAAGGCTTTACACGCCAAAGAAATTTCAGATACTCTCTACTTAGTACTATTCGATTATTAATTTTTAGAATCTAGAAGAAAAGGTAAGCCACCTCTGATTCCATCCTCAATAGCAGAAATTGCACCAATGTAGTCAGTGTTGTAACCAACCAGTGTTCCATCACTTGGTCTTTTAATAATAGTATTTACAGCTCCTATAGACTGAAAGGATCAAAGAAACATACAAGTCAGAAATTTTTTTTAAGTACATTGTCATTCCCAGATGTTATTTTAAATGAATCACCAAAAGCTCCGACTGAAGCAATGAAAATAATACCAACAGAGTAGATACCATCAAAGTACCTTAGCAACTGGATCAACCTCATGACAGAGAGAAATTGCCGTCTCCTTGTGAGGCATTGTATTACTGCATCCCAGATTTTAAAAAGGAAGAAAAAGTTACACACTGACAGTTTAGAGAAATCTGCCAATAGAATAACAATTATTTCTAAGAAGACATGAAACAAAAGAGGCTCATAAACATCCGATTTTCTAAGAATATCTATTTCTCAAAGAAAAATGAAATGGCATCCTAAAATTGGCTGGACAAATTCTTATTATTTATGAACAGATTCCCTCAATGCAGAGTGCATTTAAACACAAAAGGAATATAATGCTTTCAGACGTCCTGATTAAGTTATTCTTGAGATAATCGTATAGGAGTCAAGATGACACAAAGACAGCATTCATAAAAGAAAATACAGAAGTTCAAGCATTACTACAGCCCAAGGGCAGACCAGCAGGAAAGAAAGGGTCCTAGAAATAACAGTTTAAATTATTTTACATACCAAACAAAAAGGAATCAGATTCAGGAGTTTAGTCTCTGTCGCGCATAGAAAAATCACTCTGTGTTTTGATGGATACAAGATGAAAAGAGAATTCTACTGGTTGTGTATGTGGATGATATTGTAATCACAGAAGATGACTTAAAAATGAATGACAGCCTGAAGTACTTGCAAAAGTCATTTCAGACCAATTATCTTGAATCTCTGAAGTACTTCTTAGGCATTAAGGTGGTCAAGTCCAAGAAAGGCATTATTCTATCACAGAGGAAGTATATACTCAACTTGCTTTCAAAAGTTAGGATGCTAGGGTGCAGAAGAATTAATTCTCCGATGGACATGAACACGAAGTTGCTGCCATATCAAGGGGCTTCTTGAAGATGTTGGGAGGTATATGAGATTGGTGGAGAAACTGAATTACTAGACGGTGACCAGACCGGACATCACATTCGCAGTCAGTGCAGTGAGTTATTTTTTGTCAGCATCGAAAACTACCCACTTGGGGTGGTAATGAGGATTTTGATGTGCTTAAAAAAGCTCCAAGTAGAGAGATTCTCTATTCAGATCATGGACACACCAGAGTAGCAGGCTGCACAGATGCAAACCGGACAAAGTGCCATTTTGATGGGAGGTCGACCACAGAATATTGTGTTTTTCTTGGAGAAAACTTTTTTTCATGAAAAAGCAAGAAGTAGAGTGTGATCTCTCGGTCCAGTGCAGAGTCGGAGCACAGGAGATGACACATATGACATTATACCTAGTTTGGCTCAGAGATTTATTGACAGGGATTGGTCCCCAGAATGTCCCATGAGACTATATGGTAACAAGATAACGATACACATTGCTGAAAATCCTGTGTTCCATGAGAGAACCAAATACACTGAGGCTGATTGTCATATAATTCGTAAGAAGCTTGAGGAAAAGATCGTTGTAGCGAAGCATGTATCATCAAGACACCAGTTAGCAGATCTTCTTATCAAACCACTCGGTAGAACACATGTAAATTTATTTGTGACAAGCTGGGCATCTATGCTTCATCTTGAGGGAGAGTGTTGAGAGAGACTTTGTATTAGTTTAGTCCCACATTGTCTGTGAGACTAACTCATGATGTATCCACATCGTTTATTATACATAAACTAGAGTATCATGCCAAGCTCAACTCTTTCTCTCCCAATCTCTGATACTATTATATCACAGGCAAACAACATATTAGAGTTGAACAAATACATAGTGGTTTCAATAAAGCATCCAGATCTTGGACTTTAAAGAAGTCTTGAATACCATTGACCAATGAAGCTACAAAAAAAATATATATATATATAAAGGGCAAGAATATAACAAAAACATGAAATATTCAAGAATTGAAGAACAAAGAAGAAGACACACCTAAACCAACGAAGTCTGGAGATGAGTAGGTATTGAGGAAATTGGCAAGGTTGTCAGTCAAAAAGGGGACATAAACTGCATTGAGACCAACTGACTTAAATAATGCATTGTGCAACTTAGGGCTTTTGCTCTGGGCCAATGGCTTTCCAATTAATCCGTATACTTTTGTATCCACCCCTATTTGCTTGATTCTGTACACTTCCAATAAATCTGACATAGTTGGCTGGCCAGGAGCTGATTCTTTTCCCGCACCAAGCGTACCAAAAGTAAGATATCCACCAAATTTAGGGCAAAGTATCCGGGAGATCACTCCTCTTTCACCCATACACAATCCTATGATTGGGACCTGCAATTCCAATCCATTAGTCACGTTTAAGATACTTAAATATAAATAGGTACCATGAAACATAAATGTTCCTTTGATAAAGGAAATCCTTGAAAACTTCTAGCTCACAGAGAAAACAATGAGAAACTGTTGAGATAAGGAGAAGAAGGTGCACCCTAGATTAGGGGTGATGCCCTTATTATATAGCAAAGAAACAGTACATGAGTAATAGAAACTTATATCAGAAGACAGAGGATATTAGCTGAAAATGGATGACTGAAATAGAATCTAGTATTTGCTTGTGAAAATGCATCAATTACGTGAATGTAATCGATTTGTATTTAGAATAAACCATCACCCACACAGAAAAATGCAAATAGTCTACCTTTATAACATTTTTTTTTTGTTTTGGTAATTGGACAATTAACACGTCATAGATCCTGATATTGTATTTATTTCCAAGGACTGAAGACTCACAACCCTAAGGTGGTACTACTTAACATTCTCCTGAATGAGTTCTAGGCCAACTCAAAATGAGAAACAATTTTTTCAACAAATGTGTTGTGGATCCGCGTATAGTATTTTACTTGCAAATATAGAAGGCTCACTTGTATCCTTAGCTGGTAGTATTTCAAAGTAACATACTCCTGAAATAGTTCTACCAACAATTGATCTTTGTGCAAGCTATAATGAGCATACATACCACACAAAGGGGACTGAAATCTTAACTATTACTATTACTTCTAATTGGTGATCTAGTGTGCCATGAAATCATCAAAATCCATTAAATCATAAACCCTGACTCAGAAGATTTTGGAGGTTAGCAAATCGATTGATAGTAAATTGGAGAGTTGGTGCTTTTGCATACATAACGCTGGTTAGGTCATAAGCTGATGATTGAGAACCTTGAGTGTAACACCCTCATGACAGGGAGGACAAGCAAGAGTTATGAGGGGATAGCTTAACCATTCATCCATTCACCTCAAAGCAGTTTATAGTCTAATGTATGATTGAACAAAATAATTGTGATACATGGCTTCATGTTTTATGCCCTACTTATGACACTGAGGAAATGACATTTAAGCCATTTTGAATAGGGCCTACGTGTAACATCGTGTTGCTGTACATCATATGCATAAATTGGAGGTTAACATGCATTGACAATTCAGATAAAACAGTCAAGACAAAGGGACTCTGGAACATGAACACACAAGCTATAGTGTTTTCTTTAGACCTAAAGATGACTATGACCATCTATCTTAAGCTAATATGAGTTTTTGTGTTGATTCCAAGTCGAAACAATACTACATCATTTTTATCAAGGTATGGATTGATGGTTAGATACTTGAGTACATATGCATATTTGTAAACAAATATAGAGCCTGTAGGATATTGATGTGTGGCCATGTAAAGTTTTTGGAAGGTTGCCAATGTTGGGCGTTTCTGAATGCATGAATTCTTGACACCCATGTTCCATGGACTCCAAATGACACCGCTTAAGGACACGTCCGTTCATAGCAATACAGGATAACTTTGGAATGAAACTACCTTCAAAAGCACCTACGGTTTGATAAATGCACATTATCCCCAAGGGAGTTGGAATATCAGGAATGGAAAACAAACAAACTATAAGAATGCCAGGACCCTTTCCATAGTTTTTTATAATAAACAAACTAAATTTATATTATCCCCGAGAGAGCACTCAACTTCTTTTAGTAGTCTTATGAGTATCCATAGTTTCATCAAGAGGATCCCAGGGCCCTTTGCAAAAAAATAAACCATATCAAGAAACAGATATTCTTCAAGTTTTTTCGTTCACAAATACTCATTGTTTTATAAAGAGAGCCACATGTATTCCTCTTTGCAAATATTTAAGTACGCTGGTAAATATGTTTATCACTATGTTTCCCCCAGATTTATCCTCTGCACATATCTGTGACACATAGTTAACAGAGATGCATCCTGATTTAAATTGAACTTTTAGCATAAAAAATCATCACCAGATCAACCTTAATAACCTAAGCATTGGCCTAATATTAGAGATAAGCTTTGTTGGAAAGAGAGAGAGTATTGCCAAGGAAGTTGATATGAATAGCCGAGGGGTTGTCGAGGTGATCGCCAAGGAAGTCGACGACGAAAGGCGAAGGGAACAACAGCAGGAAATAGCAGCAGCAGCAGAAAACAGGCTGGTCGGTCGACCGGCCCGGTCGACCGACATGCACGGCATGCACAGGGTTCAGAGGCGGTCGACCGGCCGGTCGACCGCAATTCCCTGACTGTAAGTGCCCAACTCTCTGTTGAATTCGGGCGACCGACCGGTCGACCTGGGTGGAGGTCGGTCGACCGGCCGGTCGACCGACAGTCGGGTTTTGGGCGAAAATCTGCTGATCCGGAAATCTGGGTATTTAAAGGCTGTTGTTGGTTTCTAGGGTTTGTATCTTGTAGAAGATCCTGGAGAAGGAAAAGGCTGGAGCTCTCTTACATTCAAAGAGGCTGCTAGCCATTGTAATCTTCTTCCATAGCAATTAAATCTCTCTCTCTAATTGCCCCGAGGACGTAGGCGTTGAGGCCGAACCTCGTTAGATCGTGTGTTTGCGTTTTGTGCTTTCTTCTGGTGATTATTTGTGCTGTTGGGTGTTCTTTGTGCTTGGAGATTTGTGAGATCCTCTTGGGGTTGTTGTCATCGGCGCACAACAAGTGGTATCAGAGCTTCCAGGTTGCGCTTGAGATTTCTGAGGATTCGAAGGGCTCGAGATCTGATCCGGTGGAGATTGTGTGTCAATCTCAGATCAGAGGTATTGGTGTTCGAGGAGATCGTGTGTCGATCTCAGAAGGACGCAAGGAGGGCTCGTTGAATCTGTGGTGGAGTAGATCCGGTGAGAAACTCGATCTAGGGTTTCAAGGGACAGGTAAAAATCCAATTTTTATCTGAGTAGAGATCTATTTCCAGTTAGTTATTCTTCCGCATAGATAGAGGATCAGAAATCTCAATGGCAGAGGAAAGTACTTCGGTTAAGACCATGCATCCTCATCCGAGGATCGACGTGGTGAAGTTCAACGGTACAAATAATTTCGGGATGTGGAGATGTGAGGTTATGGATGCACTGAATGCATCGAACCTAGAGGACACTCTCTTATTGGAGAAGAAGAAGAGCACGACCACTGATGAAGAGTGGGCGAAGATGAACAGGTCGGCATGTGGCTTGATACGTTCATGTTTGTCGCAAGACATAAAATATCTTGCACAACATGAGACGTCGACAAAGAAGCTGTGGGATACCCTTGCGAAGAAATACCTGACGACGAGTGTTGAGTCCAGGTTGCAGCTTAAGAGTAAGTTGTATCAGTTTCGGATGAAGAAGGGGAGCACAGTGAATGACCACATCAACCGATACACGAAGCTTCTTATAGACTTGGTAAACGTGGATGTCACGATAGATGAGGAAGATAAGGCGATCATCTTTCTGAACTCACTCCCGGTGGAGGAATATGAGACATTCACTCTGACCTTCATCAATGGAAGGCAGACCTTGGATTATGATGAGGTGTCGTCTGCATTGTCGAGTTATGAGACGAGGAAGAAGGAGAGACATCCTTCTAGGTCAAGCTCATCGGCGGAGGCACTGGAAGTAAGAGGCAGAAGTTCATTGAGGAAGGGCAAGGAGGTTAGAGGAAGATCTAAGTCCAGGCCGGATTTTAGAAATCTGAAAAGGAATCAGTGTGCCTTGTGCAAGGAACTAGGACACTGGAAAGCAAAATGTCCGAAGGCCAAAGGTAAGAAGGTGGAGTCAAAGACCGAGGCGAATCTCGCACAGGCGGATGGATCGGATGATGACTCTTCAGTGTTCTCTCTCTTGGTTACTACCCCTACTATTAGTAACTCAGATAGTGCTGAGTGGATCTTGGATAGCGGAGCCACCTATCATGTGTGCCCAAACAGGGCCTGGTTCTCTAGCTTTAAAAGGCTGGATGGATGTTACACGGTCATGGGGGATGACCATCCGTGTAATATAGAAGGGATGGGTACAGTTCGCATCAAGATGAATGATGGGATAGTTCGAGAGTTGAAGGAGGTGAGGTATGTACCTCATCTCAAAAGGAATCTTATCTCAATTGGCACTTTGGAAGCATCGGGTATGATGATATCTGTTCGAGATGGTATTCTCAAGATGATCAGAGGCTCGATGTGGTGATGAAGGGCGTCCGCCGAGGCAATTTCTACTACTTGAAGGGTAGTACGATTACAGATCAGGTGGAGACTTCGAGTTCTTCAGATGTTGGTGGCCCGGATGTCAGGCAAGGAAAGGTCGGACAGGAAGAAGAAGAAGAATCTTTGCGAGCTCTTACAAAGAAGGAAATGGAAGGTGCTGCTACCTGCAAGTCGGAAAGTGAACACAGCGTTCTGGACAAGAAGAAGGTGAGATTCAGCACCAGTACTCACCACAATGAAGGTCTTCTTGATTGTGTTCACATGTGCATATGGGGACCTGCTAAGACGGCATCGCTTGGAGGTCACAGGTACTTTGTCTCATTTATTGATGGTTCATCTAGGCAGGTTTGGATATATCCCATTAGACAAAGGGGTGAAGCCCTAAATGTGTTGGTGAAGTGAAGAGGAAGAATGGAGAGGCAGATAGGTAGGAAGATAAAGGAGCTTCATATTGGTAATGTTAGAAAGGACATGTACCGGTTCCTACAATTTGGCTAGAACACAGGTATTGCAACTCACTTCACAACAGGTACAGATGGGTTGGCTAAGGAAGTAATCCGTCCCTTGCTGGAGGAGGTTCGGAGGTTGTTGTCTAATGCAGGATTAGACAGGTCGTTTTGGGCTGAGGCGACTGAGTATGCTAGCCATCTCATAAATAGATCGACTGCGATTGGAGGTAAAGCTCCATTGGATATTTGGTCTGGGAAATCTGCTCAAGATCATTGTTTGCTGCGGGAGTTTGGGTGTCCGGCCTACTTCAGTGCCAAGAATGGCAAGGTGAATCCGCGAGCAAAGAGGTTTGTCTATTTGGGCGTCAAGAGAAACAGCTACAGGTTGTGGGACCCCGAAGACAAGAAGATCGTGATGAGCAGGAATGTCACTTTTGGAGAGACTTCAGGGTTGAACTCCACCGTCTCTCAGCAGGTGGAGAGGACGGAGTCCAAGGAAGGATCGCAGCGGGTGGAGGTTCATGATACTTCATCATCTCCAGTTGGTTCGGCATCAAAGGAGACTTCATCGGAGGTGACACCGGGTGGAGTTCATGATACCAAGGGTGATGCTGAACAGGATGACAACATTGTTGAGGATGTCGAGTTATTTGCAGCCATTGGAACCAAGGTGAAACCACGGTCGTGGTTAAAGAAGCATGGATCTCAAGCTTGTGATATCGACAAGCTGAAGTTAAAGGCCGTTGCTCTCCATGATGGTCAAGAAGAGGTTCATATGACTCGGTCAGACAGGTTCACTGCTGCAAATAGAGGTGCAAGTGCTTGAGCTTGATGAAGCTCATCTAAATGAACTACGGTTGGCTTGATCCTTTTGGGAAAGGTACGTAGGCAGTCGTAAAGGCGCAGCCATTTGGTGATGCAACTCTTATGGAGCTATTTGGGTTCTCGAGAAGCTGTTATGGATCTTCACGTAGAGGTGAAGAGTTGTGGCTGATGGAACTTCACGTAGAGGTGGAGGGGCTTCACGTAGAGGTGAAGTGTTATGGCCAGTTGGACTTCACGTAGAGGTGAGGTGTTGTGATCTCAATGAACAGGTTAAATCTTCTGGAGAGAAGATGTTGAGCTTGCATAAGGAGTGGTGTGCATCCAGTTGAAGCCGATGACTGTTTGGTGGGCTCTACGCAGACTTGGTTGGACCGTCAGTGGAAGACAAGTAGACTAGATAGAGCTAGTCAGTTGGAGAGTCAGTGTTGGCTCGTAAGGAAGTCTTCGTGAGGTCGTGAAGTTGCGGAGGAGGAGCCACGGTATTGTAATCGGCAGGTATGGAAATTCTCCTAAGGTGAAGTGCAGGGAAGGCATGTGCGATGTTTTCCAGGGACTGCTGAGCTACAGACTCCAAGCCGAGATCGTGTGTCGATTTCGCCGAGATCGTGTGTCGATTTTGACCGGTGCGCGCAAGCTGAGATCGTGTGTCGATTTCGCCGAGATCGTGTGTCGATTTCGCCAGGTGATATACTGGGGTAGCGTTGGAGATCGGCTCAGATTTGAAAAATCTTCGCCGAGGTGGAGAATTGTTAGAAAGAGAGATTATTGCCAAGGAAGTTGATATGAATAGCCGAGGGGTTGTCGAGGTGATCGCCAAGGAAGTCGACGACGAAAGGCGAAGGGAACAGCAGTAGGAAATAGCAGCAGCAGCAGAAAACAGGCTGGTCGGTCGACCGGCCCAGTCGACCGACATGCACGGCATGCACAGGGTTCAGAGGCAGTCGACCGGCCGGTCGACCGCAATTCCCTGACTGTAAGTGCCCAACTCTCTGTTGAATTCGGCCGACCGACCGGTTGACCTGGGTGGAGGTCGATCGACCGGCCGGTCGACCGGCAGTCAGGTTTTGGGCGAAATCTGCTGATCCGAAAATCTGGGTATTTAAGGGCTGCTGTTGGTTTCTAGGGTTTGTATCTTGTAGAAGATCCTAGAGAAGGAAAAGACTGGAGCTCTCTTGCATTCAAAGAGGCTGCTAGCTATTGTAATCTTCTTCCATAGCAATTAAATCTCTCTCTAATTGCCCCGAGGACGTAGGCGTTAAGGCCGAACCTCGTTAGATCGTGTGTTTGCGTTTTGTGCTTTCTTCTGGTGATTATTTGTGCTGTTGGGTGTTCTTTGTGCTTGGAGATTTGTGAGATCCTCTTAGGGTTGTTGTCATCGGCGCACAACAGGGTTCCCTAGACCTCTGTCTAGCAACTTATCCTCTACCGAGTCTTGGCAAAAAACAAAACGTGTACTACACCAAATATTGGAGTTTGTGCAGGAAATGAAAATTAACAAACTACAACCTGAAAGCTACATGAAAATGCATCCATTCAGAAAATACAAAATAAATGTGCCAAGAGACTTTGAATCTAGAAATAAGTCCCTAATGTTTGTATCAATTTGCTGAGTATATGTTACCTGGCAGTGCACGAGCACTTGAAACATGCGTGCCACATCACAAATGTCTACAGCAAATGTTGCAATCTTCACTATGTCTGCTCCAACAGCTTGAATCCTTGCTACGAGACTGCCAAGATCCTCATTAGATGGAGTAAACTCATAGTTATGCGAAGAAACAATGAGCTTAGTGCCTTCTGGCCTCTTTCCTGATATGAAGTCTAAAAACTCCTGAGCAACCTGCAAATAAAAGCATATTGGCAATAGGTAAGGCAGACAAGACAATTCATGGCTTAAAGAAATATAATTAAAAAGTACGAACACAGAATCTAACACAATAAGTTAATGGTAGAAGTAGAATTTTCCCTAATTCTTTAAATGAGACCTTGCAAGCAATTAACACTTTGGGATCATCGAAATGTAAATTTCCTGTTCTATTTGCAATAAGTTTTACTAGTAAAACACAATTTCTCACCCACAAAACACCACCCCACTTTTCTCCTCGTTTGAACCACAAAAAAAACTAAACTACCTGTAAAATAACAAAATGAGCATTTCTGAGAAGAATGCAACATTCTTAAATAAAACCAAAGAAGAATCAGGATAGCTAACAGTCAAGAGGTTTACACAAATGAGCATAAGAATATTCATTTGTGTGTATTTTGTAATAAAAACATTGAGTATGGCTTACTGACAGCCTTTCTTGATGGCATAAAGGATTAATGGCACAATCTTGATGAATACATGTATAAATAATGCAATGTAAAATTACCTTAAGCTCAATATCAACATATTCTGCTCCCAATTCCATGGCTAAGAGAAGTGCTTCAAACCGCTTGCGATCGTTACCTTCATATTGACCTCCTTCCCAGTTTGGCCTATAATAAAGAAAAATAAGGTCAGAAGCAAATAATGCACATGCGCATAGGCTGAGGTATACCCAAACAAGATAATTCAACAGAGGCAAGCAAGATTCTGACAAATTACTTTTTTGAAGATAATTTTATTCCATGATCCAAGTGTCTGTTCAACATACCAATCTCTAATGCATTAACTGTTAAAGAAGTTTATTCGGAAACAGCAGCATCCCTTAAAATCAGAAAGGTCTGAAATTACTTTCCGGATGATAAAATAATCTAGATGTTTACTTAGAACAATACAAGGTTCAGTATTGTAATGGAACTGTAACATCCTTGTTGTATACTTTCAAGTGTCACTGGAGTGGTCATAAAATTTCCTCAAGGGTTGAAGCGTCCCAGTGCGAGAACATGTCAAAAATCGAAAATTTTGAAACAACTGGGAAGCACTAACTTACTGTATTAAAATTATTAGAATTTTCTCTTCTTCCATTTCCTCATTCTGACTTGACAAACTCAACCTATTTAACTTGTATACAAAGGTAGTCATTCCATCACACTTACATTTTGCATAATATGAGAATTCTGCAAGGATTTCAATGTACCCCTAGAACGTGAAATCCCAAGAATTGTTGGGAAGCACAAGAGAGATGTCAAGGATCACCTAACACACAAATTACTAGGGGGTTGTTTGTTTGGGTGCAAGTGGGCCGGATTGCAAAGTCCACTTGCACCCAAATGTTACTTAGTTTGGTTGAATTTTGTTTGTAAATCCCACTTGCAAACCAAAAAGCAATTTTGTTCACTTGTAGACCCACTTGCAAAGCCCACTTGTAGATCCATTTGCAATTTTTTGTTATTATTAGATTAATATTTTTTATTATTAGATTAATATGTTGATGTTATTAGATTAATATTTTTATTATTAGATTAATATTTTATTATTAGATTAATGTTCTTTAATATTAGATTAATATTTTTATTTACATATTAATTAAGGATTTTTTTTTCAAATTTAACTACTTAAATTTTTTTATTTATATCATGATTAGTAGATCTTGCAAGCAAGCAATCAAACAAAAAAAATTAACTTCACATTTTACTTTACAGTTGTATTAAACACTACAAGTGACAATATATTTTCCTAATTACACTTTCACATTACCAATCATACACTTGAAAACTTACTTGCGCAAATTTTTTTACAATTACTCATTTAAGAAAAATGGTTTCCCAATTACAACTTATACATGTAGATAACCATGCATGCCCTAGTTGTAACTGATGCAACATTATGCAAAAATGAATTTTTACAAGAACAAGGGCTGAACAGATTCAGCAATAGATCCCTAGTCCCTATCCCATCCCCACCCCCACCCCCCCCCCCCCCCCCACCCCCGAAACCACCAAAAAAAAAAACTCAGCTTCTTCAAAAAGTTTATTATGTCCACTAACAATGATGGATCAACATTGAACTGCAGGCTGAGACATTAAGGAGAAATGCCTAATTCCTGAAGTGTATCTAACGGAGGAACATGAACTCCTAATCATCAACGGTTTTCCCCAAAATTCCATAGTGGTTTGCTTAAACAATAGATAAGTAAAGAAATGAAAGAAAATTAAAAGAAAATATCAGTTGCTCTAAAAACATGCAACTGCTAGTGTTCGCAGCAGGATCAAAATAAGAATTCTCTATGATCGGACCTACTGTTGAAGACAGATCCTCTTAATCATACGACTATCTATCCTTTCATTTACTCAAACATGATTCAACATTACCTACTAATCCAATTACCTGTCAAAATGGGGCCTTTTTGTGAAAATAACCGTGTACTTCAACCAAGAGGATGCATGCTCTTATAGACCGTCGTTCTAAACAAACATATTAATCCAACAGATGGTTGCATAGGAATGGAAATCTTTGAAAAAAAACTCAATCAAAGCATGCAAAAGGTTTCAAAATCTAAATATTCAATGCTCATCAAGGTTCAAAAACTCGGCCGTTCTGGTTCCGACTCGGTCGAGTCGGAACCGTAACAGACGGCCCCTTTCCGAGACCGGTCCACGAGCCATCATATTGCAACGTTTTGCTTGACTCGAGACCGACTCGGCCGAGTCGGCCCCAAGTCGAGGCCGAGTCAAGCCAAAATTTCATATAATTAATTTCATATAGTTTAAATTTTTACTAGAAAGATAGAGCTAATCTTTACTTATGTGAAAAGAGTAATTAATTTAAATTTAATTAATTTCATATAATTTACTAAATTATGCATTTATTTTGATATTTTAATACCGTGATGCATGTATTTATGCATTATGTTCATGTTTAATGTGCTAGGTGATATGTTTTGAATATGTTAGATGTCAATTTTGATGTCTACAGTTTTTTTAAGATTTGTCGTGATTTTTTCAAATTTTTTGAGCCCTCTATGCAGCGTTTTGCGCGTCTCGCTCAAGTCGGAGCCGCGACCGATGCGGAACGGTGCCCGCCGAGTCGGTAGACGACACCGCAACTTTGAACCATGATGCTCATTCATCAAGTAAACAGTAGCAATAACAAATACCTAACAATTAAACACGAAGACCACCTCTTCTAGAATTCATTTAAATACCTACACTTTACCCATATGCCCAAATACTGACCTTGTCTGTGCCTATACTTCAATTTCCACTAGTGATGGCATGATCACAGAACTTAAACAAAAGGCATTTTCTCAAGGACCTATGCACATCGATGTTGTTCACAAAATTATTAATCTCATGAGCAACATAATAGAATCTAAAAGGCTATTGCCATCTCATTGTTAGCAATTCACTAACCTAATATCGTTATAAAATTTTCCAGATTCAGTAAACACAGTTCACTACCCCAATTTCAGCTGCCAATTGCCAAATGCAATTTCACAAACAATTATAGAAAGTATTTTTTTCCCCTTCTCTTTTTCTCCTTTTCTGATTCCTTTTACGATTGTTAAAGAAGCGATGGAAGACAGAGACCTGAAGCACGTCCAGACATTGTAAAGCTCGCAACTTTTTTGTAGAAACTGAAAAAAAATAGGATTTTTTACGGATTTCTACGCAATTAATACAATAAAATAAATAGAAATCGTGTGTACCTGAAGGTGATGAGAACGGGGAGGGGTCGGTTCTTGATCAAGAATTCGAGATCTCTCCTGGGGTTTAAGACGGCGAGGTGGTCGATCCTGAGCTCGGCGACGTCGGCCCCCTGCGACTTCGCGGTGGCCATCTCCGCCGCCATCTCCTCCACCGTCTTCGACACCAACGGCACGCACAGCAGCGTGGACCCGAACTTGTCCGCCATTTCTTCTCTTAGAGAGTCTCTAATTGGGCAAGAGAGAGAGAGAGAGAGAGAGATTTACAGAGATCGGAGAGATTAAAATCTAAAATTAAATAAAATCAAATTAAATAATTCTCAAATAATCCTAATCGATTAGCTCTAATGATCCAGTGTCTCCAGTAGAACTACTACCCCAGAGAGAGAGAGAGAGAGAGAGCAGTTGGCAGCGATTAATCGGGGGTTGGTGGTGGCGATGAGTCAGCAACTACTCGGCGGGGCCTACATTAGCCGCCGGGTGGGGTCCACTACCAAGTGGGGACCACGCCTGGCAGCAAAGGGGGGTATTTTGGTCTTCTTTCAACCATTGCAGCATGGGGGCCATGCACGTGCAATTTATCCCCACAGACATGAACACGGACACGCATGTAAATGTCCCCGCAAAATTTGTTAACTCTTGGTTTTGTTTTCCTCTGTAATCTGCAGAAAAATATTCAGAAAAATTCATAAAAATAGATCATGCGATAATAAAAGAATTAAAAAATTGTAAATGTCGGAGAGCTAAAATAAATATTATTGGAATAAAATTTCTACTTGTATTTGTCAGTCGATACCTCGTTATGTCTATAAGCACACTAGTTTTGATGTAAACCGGGTTAAGCGAATCTCGGGTCCAAAGATCACGAGATTCGATTGGTTGTGAGTAAGAAAACACTTTTCTCTCTATTTTTTCCGCAGAACTTTGACATTTGAATTTACAAGCTTGTGATGCAGTCTAATTATCTAACATACAATAGTTTTCGGCAAACTTACAAGCTAGTCGTAAATAATATTTCCAACGGGAAGACCCATCAAAAAACTCTATTTAAGCGTGTTTGACTAAAAATAGCCCTTAAAATGTCTTGTTTGACATAAACAAATAATATCAGAACCTCGCACCAATCAAATGTATGTGCTTAAGTGCTACCACGTCCGACAATGTCTTGTGGTTTTCATGACTTTAAAGTACAATAATTTCTGGACTTTTTTTTGCTTTTTTTAGAGAAATGTAATTTTCAATTGGATCGGAAATTATCTTGGGGCAATTTTTGCATTTTTTTTTGCTGGGAAAACAAATACAAAACATGCATGATGCTGTGCATAAGCCCTTTTTGTTTGACAATTTTAGATTTGAAAATCTGTAAAAAATTTGTATGACAATTTAGATTTGAAAATCTGTAAAAAAATTTGTAGCTGACAGATATCTAACTTGTGTGTTTTAGTTACGTATTCAGTAAGAAGAGAAATTTATACAAGACCCGTCAAAATTATTATAAAAAAAACATTTACAACAGAGAAATAGAGATCCTCTCGCTAGCGGAGGAAGTGACTTTGAATTCACTGTGACTACAGTGAATCTCATAAAAAAAACAAACTGATGTGACAGCTGTCCGGTACCCTTTTTTCAAAGGAAGAACCAAACAAGCCCCACAAGTCAACCACTGTTTCCGCGTCACACTAGGTAGGTATTGGTTGGTCATAAAGCCCCCGAGGAATTGGCGATTCCTCGGCGAGTGCATTCTGGCCTCAACAACAAACAACTCTTCTTGCCCATCAATCAGATGGAGAAATGGAGAATTAGCATGATCAATCAGAAGTTCATCTGAACTAATTGACACACAAGTCCCTAGTTTGTATTTAAGGCTTCAAAAAGAAGGGAAACAAAAACATACAGCAAACACAAGCAAAGCTATCAAATACCATTCAGATGCCACTGTTAAAACTGAGGCTCACAAGCTTGCCATGGAGTTTGGATGAAACAGCGTTCCTTTGATCACTTAACACAAGCGCCGTTCTTTCGGTTAATCTTTAGAAGCACTAGATGAAATTTCTGACGGTCTAACAAAACATTTGGCGTTACGTGCATCATAAACTCAGTCATTACAACCTTCAGGAAAATTAAGCACCCCCCACAGCACTCCCCCTGCGCATAGTAAAGATTAACTTGGTTTCCTCATGTTGCGACCAGCACGGATTACTTCATCCACCAACAGCAGCTGGGAGGCGATAACGGGCCTGCAGAGCAGAGGGCAGATTGTAGATTTCAGTTCACCATATCAGTTAAAGAGTCTGGAAGTTGAGAAAGAGTTAACTGTCACATACCCAGAGTTTATAATTTGGCGTTTCACCGAGTAGTTGTCAAAGATACCCTCCATGTGGGGATCGATCGGTTCCCTGTGTGTTGGTTCAAACCCACAACATTACCTCTGTCGTGCTCTCCCTAATAATAACAATCACAATAGTTGATGTATCCACCACCGAGAAATCCCCAAACAGTATAACAAAAAGAAAATCGAGAGAAATCTACCGTAAGAGCTATGATGACATCTTGTGTGTCAAGGCCAGAGTTTTCTGCTAGAGTCTTGGGCACAACGAGAAGTGCATCTGCAAAGGCTTCAACACCAAGCTGTGCACGCTGGTAACAGAACATGTTTGAGATGAGGTTTTGGTAACAACAAATCAGTTAAATAGAAAAAAAAAAAATTAGAGCACATGACTTACCCCTTGAACAGTTTTCTTTACATTGTTGATCAGATGCTGCCTGGCTGCAACCTCAAAAGCCCCTGCACCCTGTAATATCAAAAGCAAAGGAATCCATAAGTTTAAGAATATAATGAAAAATTAATGTTATGAAATTACACCTGCAGTGACTAGAATTCAACAAATTGTAGCCACTGGCAGGCAGATTTCACAATTGTCTATAGAAAGAGTAGCTACTGAGTTGAAAAGTTCTACTATCCATTTAAAATTAATGCTGAACACGTCCTTTTTTCCTGCAAACATTTATAACTTTATTTCCTTTTTGTCGCTTCATGCAAAACACAAAATTGATGATCTTCAGAAGGATGGAATCTGCTTGAAAAGCAACTGTCTTTTAGGATCTTCACCATGTGGTGGAGAATGATGCTTATAAACATTAACTTTATCATCTAAAATCAAAACGATTAAACATTTAGTTTTTAACATTAACCATCTCCAATGCATGAATTAACGGATTTCATCACGGAGTAAACAATGAAAATCTAAACACGAGCCTACCAACAGCATAATATAGTTCAAACAAACAATGCTGTCAGCAATCTAAACAGAACCTTAAAAAGAAAATTGCGAAAAATAAATTAAGGTCAACAAACTTCAAAAAAAAGTTGGAATTGTGAAAGGGTGTGCATGTGGTGTGAGGTGGGGGTGGTTGTTAGGTTTGACAGATAAAATATAAATGATACACAAGTATGGACTTCATCACAACAAATTACATATGCACAAGCCAGCTTAGGTAGAGAACAAATCATTATAATGAAATCCAAATGCATAGCTCATACAATCGAGGGAGATAACTAAGAATTGAAGAAAAATTAGCAAACATGTATAACTGCTCAAAAAAAAAAAAAAAAAAAAAAATACTGGGTGACCAAAATCTCACCAAGACAACAGCCTCATCTTCAATTGTATTCTTAACAGATCTAAGGCCATCACGGACAGCATCCTTGATTTGAGCAATGGTATGATCATTTGGTCCTGCAGTTAAACAAAATGGTGAATTTAGCGAGTAGAAGTGCCCTATACACAGAGGTATCTGCTTCAAATCCATATTACTGGTTAAAATGTGGGGACAGGGAGAACAGATTTAAGAGATTATGTAGGAACCTTTGATTAAGATTGTACAAGAATGAGGATTTTTCACATTCTCCACAAAGGTATACTTTTCTTCCCCAAGGACATGCTCATAAACAAGTCCAGCCCAACCAAGGCAAGCTTCAGTCAAATCCTCCACAGAATTTACAGCCTCCCCACCACATGCAAGAACTAGTCTTTCCATATTTCTCCTCTTTGCTCTTCGGAGAGCAACTATCTGTAAATAGCAATAAAGTAATAAATGACCACAACCATCAAGAAACATGCTACTAAGGATTACCATTCATGTGTGTGTTATGTACTTCTTAGCTTCTATCCCTTTTTCGGAATCAACAGAAGAATTTTTATTTTTAAGAATTACAAATGCAGAATGGTAGAAAACCAAACACAACTGCACAAAAAATGAGAGAAAATAAGTTAATGAAACTGATGAATGGTTGTCAGACTGGTTGGCATTAGTTTCACAGAGACAAAGGTTAATAGAACAATGGTTGTCATAAATATTATTGACTGCCCACCAGTTGGCTGTTCTAACAAAGCAGGAAAAAAGGACAGAAGATTTCCGTTAATCAACAGAATTAGTTTTTCCTGTCAACAAGCCAATTTTGCAACTTCACATGAGCTGGTGAAAAACTATTAGGTGTCGGTCCATGAAACATTAAGCCCTCCACAAGGCAAATTGTCATGCTAACCCCAAAAAGGGCAATAAGCAGTATATTGAAATGACTAAATTTAATTCTGATCGTAATTTGCCTCCTTATATGTCCTAAAGAAGAAATATTGCAAAATAATAAGCTTTAAGGGGGAAAAAAAGAACTACAAAAATTTATGTCATATAGAACAATATCTATCAATGCAAATTAAAATTGATAGCACAAGATGCAGTTATAACATAACATTGTAATGGCATCACTAACCCCTGCTCTTGCAAGAAGGTCCAATGATGGAGGATCAATCCCCTTTTGATTGATCACAACAAAGTTTTTGTCAGTGCCAGAGCAAACCTGCAAATCATAAAAATTACATGAGAAAAAATGAATGCAAACTACTTGTTAAAACAAGCATGGGAAAGTGAAATAGCTCCTGACCTTGTTCTTTAGTTCAATGATCTTCTTAACTCGCTCATCAACTTGGCGCCTTTCCGCAGCAACCATTTTTTCACGCTGTTCAGCATTGGAGTAGAAAAATCCTGCATTTACTTCACTGAGATAAAAGATCTATTATTAGGAGATATGAACAGGAGGTACTCAACAAGCATCTAAGATAGAACTCCAAAAATGATTCTTATACCAGTGGCGAAGAGCAGTACATTTCATTTAAACGACAAATAATTTTGAAATTGCTGCTAAAGACGCATCATAAAATTTAAATTATCTTCAGATTCACTGATATAAAAGATCTATTATTGAAGAGATATGAACAGGTAGGTAATCAACAAGCATCTAAAATGGAACTCCAAAAATGATTCCTATAGCAATGGCAAAGAACAGTACATTTCATTTAAAAGATAAACAACTTTGAAATTGCTGCTGAAGAAACAACATAAAATTTAGATTATCTTCAGAAGCAGTAATACATGTTGCTTTATAATCAGAAATAATACATATATTAATTCTACAAGAGGACAATATCCAAGTTTCAAGTATTGTTATAATGATCCCTGGTTTCACCATAAGTATCACCCACCACCTCCCCATCACCACCACTACCTTTTTTTGCAATAATAATGTTTAATTAAATTAAAAGAAGGGCAACTTTGGAGTTCTGTTTGGAGTTTTATGGTAACTTTGGAGTTTTATTTTTAATGGGGTAGTGGACTGTAAAAAAAGGAGAAACTTCATGGCACTTAAAATAAGCTTTAAGATATTAATCTGTATAAAATATCAGTACAGAGTATTTATGTGTAAAGTGGGTGGATTTTAGAAGTATTTATGCGTACTTTAGCCTAGTCTAATTTTTAATAACGGTTCTGGTTAAATATCAAACATAGTACTACAAAGCTTTAGTCTGTGTCAAAGTAGTATCACCAATTTTGGAAGAGAGAGAGAGAGAGAGAGAGAGAGAGAGAGGGTTTGAGATCTCTCCTCTCAATTATATTTATAGATAAAGGAAATTCTAAATCTACTCCTATTCCTACTCTACTCCAAATACAACTTGTATACTAATACAACTCTACTCGTTATACAATTAATATTCCCTAACACTCCCCCACAAGGTGGAGCATATACATCATACATGCCCAGCTTGTCACGAATAAAATCTACCCTTGTTTTACAAAATGGTTTGGTAAGAAGATCTGCTAACTGGTGTCCTGATGATACACGCTTCGCCATAACGATCTTATCCTCAAGCTTCTTACGGACTATATGACAATCAACCACAATGTGTTGTGTTCTGTCATGGAACACGTCATTTTCAGTAATGTGTATTCCTACCTTGTTGTCACCATATAGTCTCATGAGACACTCTGGGGAAAAATCAATCTCTGTTAATAAATCTTTGATCCAGATTAGCTCTAATTCACATTTGTCATTGCTCTGTAACTCTGATTCTGTACTAGACCGAGAGACTACATTTTACTTTTTGCTTTTTCATGACACAAGATTTCTACTAAGACACAATATCCTGTGATCGACCTCCTATCACAAAGGCACCCTGCCCAGTCTGCATCTGAGAAACCTACTACTCGAGTGTGTCCATGATCTGAATAGAGAAGTTCTCTCTCCGAAACTTTCTTAAGATACCTCAAAATCCTTATTACCACATGCAAGTGAGTAGTCCTCGGTGCTGACAAAAACTGGCTCACCACGCTGACTGTAAATGTGATATCTGGTATGAACACCGTCAAGTAAGTCAATTTACCCACTAATCTCATGTACTGCCCAGCATCCTCAAGAAGCTCTCCTGATCTGGTAGCAACTTTGTGTTTATAGATTAGACTATGTGGATACTTTCTTACCAGTCGCGAAGATAGCATCCGTGCGGGTCCTGATATCATTAGCAATGGCATACCACTACCATTTCATCAGTTGGACATCAAGAATCTTTTCTCAATGGTATTTTTGATGAGGAGATTTGTATGGAGCAAGCACCAGGATTTATTATTTAGGGGAAGAATGTGAAAGTTTGCATGTTGAAGAAGTCACTCTACGGTATGAAACAGTCTCCGACAACCTGATTTGGGCACTTTGCATCAGTGATTCAGGAATTTACACTTTGTCGGTCAGAGAAAGACCTCTGTAGTTTGGCGAATACAACATGGGAAGAGGATCTTACTAGTTGTATATGTAGATAATATTGTGATCACAGGAGATGACACAGAGGGGATTGATATCCTAAAAAAGTACTTGCAGAAGCAGTTTCAGACCAAGAATCTTGGATCACTGAAGTATTTCTTAGACATTGAGGTGGCCAGGCCCAAGAAGGGCATTCTTCTGTCACAGAGGAAATATATACTTGACTTGCTTTCGGAAGCTGGGATGCTAGGATGCAGGAATGTTGATTCTCCAATGGATGTAAACACAAAATTGCTACCAAGTCAGGGGGAGCTTCTTGAGGATGTCGGGCGGTATAGGAAATTAGTGGGGAATCTAACCTACCTAACGGTGACCAGATGCAGGACGATGATGACGCGGTCGACGTGACGAGATGATGCGACAACAGATGCAACAACGACAAATCTCAAACTAGGGTTTTTGAGATTAGGCGTTGAAGGCGACAAACTCGATCTTGGTTGCAGGACAAATGTCAGACGACGACAACGACACTGAGGCGATGGCCATGGCGTTGAATCCGAAGCGTCGGCTCCAACTGTGTTAAGGAAGAAGACGACGACGACAATCTGCAGTTCTTCATAATTGGGAAAGACGATGAACAATAGACTTCTTTTTTTTTGAAAAAAGATGAAAACTAGGTTTTCGGGATTAGGTTGAGTGACTCTGATAACATGTCAAAGCAGTATTACGGATTTTGAAAGAGATGATGATATGAACGTGTATGGGAAGGAAGCAATAGATAAATTAACTCAAAGATATGCTTCACCAACAAAAAAGATCATTGGTAAGAATTGAATTAAAACAGATAATATTAGATTATGCTATGTTGATCATGCAAGTACTTATCAATTTCAATCTTTAAAGAACTAATTAAAAACTTTTGTTTATACAAAAAATCAAGTTCTGTACGCAATAAAGAAGTCAAGCCATCACAAGGGAGAAACAGAATCACTCGCTCACTTTTAATGTGGACAGAAAATCAGAATAGATAACACACTGAATGATGTATATCTAGACTTGTAATTAAAGAGTTGATGTAATATGAGAAATACCTGAGATGATTGTAAATTTGATCTAAGCTTGCTTGTTGATTGTTGGTTGATCTCTAAACTCACGCCGATGAGAAAAAGTACAGTCGACGAAAACAGTGTCATTGAGGAGTCGAGGCGCTTATGCAAACGAGGCTGAAGTTGCTGGATGCGTGATGAATGAGAGAGGGATTTGGCGACGGGGTATTCGACGGAGATTTATTTGAGCAGAAGAAATTTGAAGGGGAGATAAAGAGAGGGAATAGAGATAGATAAATCAATTACTGCTTCCCACCAATAATTAAGTCTAATATGACATCACACCACTAATAGAAAAAAGGATTGAGAAATCCGTATTAAACTCAATTGAGAGTAAAATCTTTTATTGATTGTTCATTGAAAAAAAGTGAATACATAGGGCCCTTATATAGGCTACAAAATTGCATCTCCTACTTGTATTTGGATTACATAATTCTAATCCTAAAAGAAATCAAATGTCTAAAAGAAAGAAAAAATACATAAAAAGAACAGTAATATCCTACAACAAATCGTACTACTAAAAACAAAAATAATAGAAATTAGAAATCCTAATGCCAGTAGAACTACTGGATCTATGCTGAGTTGGCGCGTCTTCTCCAACGATGAAAGAATTGCCACATCTTCGTTCCATTGCCCGCATCTTCTCCCCGTGTTGGAGAGAGCTCGACTCCGTCGAGTCAGTAATAGAAGTGATCTCGTCTTGCTTCAGCCTGTTGGAATCAGTTGGTGCTCTTCCTTTCCATCGAACCTAATACTTACAAATCACGATGATTTCATCATCCAAAATTTTATCAATCTGATCCACTGTATTAGGTAAAATATTTAAAATTAGTGGAATGGAGGGTCTCTCAAAAATAGGCTCAGGGGATGGCTCATCAATAAAGAAGTTGTTAGGATTAAAATCAAAATCTTTGTAATCCACTAGATCTTCAATATTGAAAATAGAACTGATATCAAAATCTATAACATAAACATGACAATTTAGTTTCTTTAAGATTTGAAACGGATCAGTACTACAAGCAAGTAAAATAACATCACTAACATTAAAAGTTTTAAACAATTTTCTAATGTCAATTCGAATCTCGTAGTTTGTGTTATTTTGAGCAATCTTATGCATGACTTCCTTGTATAAATTGTGATATGATTCTATGTGCACATGTGACGCAAAAGATGAGAATACAGACTCATGAACGACTTCACTTTGACAATCGGTTAGGAGTGAAAAAGCAGTGGAGAGCTTAGACTTGGTTCTTAACATATGCCACATAGTTCTCCAAAAGTAGAGATAAAAATTGATTGGGACTAGACACGGTTGTGGAACTTCTATGATTGTAAACTTGAACCATGGTATCTTAACTGGGTGAGAGTGGGGTAACGACTTTAATCTATCATTTTCAAATACCTCAAAGAATACTGCATTGGTGCAGCTTCCATTGTCCACAATGACTCTACAGTTCTTGTATCCTTTTTGTGACAATTCAATGCTAATAATGGACAAGTGACTCAGAGGTGTTTGACTAATGTTATTGTGTGTAACATCTTTAGGAAAGACGTCAACAAGTTCCGTAATCACTGAGGTGATTTCAGGAAAAATCAAGGTACTAGACTCTACGACATCATCTCCTAGTTCTTCATGGACTTGAGTCTGCGAAGTCATCATCTACGTCTTCATCAGAATCTATGTCTGGGTGATATGTAAACTTTTTGAAATCAGATTCAATCTCAGGCTGGGTGATGGTTTGTCTTGGAACTCTTTTGGGACATCACTAAACTTTTTTACCACGGTAGTGAATATCAGAGGAATAGTGCTATCAGGCTTATTCACAACTTTTTTAACTATGGGGATTACACAAGTTGTATGCTTTTCGCGTTCCGGTTGTGGGTCTCCAATTTGGTCACTACCCTATTGACATTCTTTTTCAATTGTTTTGCGTTTAAACGGAAGGCATTAGCTTCTTGAGTTAGGAAATCAAGTTTAGCCACGATATCAGCTAGGGTAGGTTGGGAGCCATGAAATCAGTGTTGGATTCACTAACTTTTTCACACAAGTATGGGGTACCACTACGGGTTGGCATACAATGTATGAGTCCTAGTATGAATGCAAATTTATACTATTTTTTTGTTTTGAATCTTGAATTTTTTTTTTGATTTTCGAAAACTTGTCTTCTAAAATTGTCAGGTCAATCAAACCCCAATTTTACCAGTCCAATTAGCCAAGTCAGCGCAACTCAGGTGGGAGGTTTTCTGCACTTGGCATTCCTTAATTACAGAACCACGTTGAGTACCCTTCCTTGGTTAGACACCGATCGAACGGAATTTCAGGGAAAGACTTACCATTTAAGGTTTCCTAATTTACAAAAAAAAATTGGGTTTTAAAATTAACTAGATGCAAGAAACTACGTTTAAATGCTTTTTAGATGCAAATCCTACCTAACTATGCTCTGATACGAAGATGATGTGAAACGTGTATGGGGCAGAAGCAATAGATAAATTAACTCAAAGATAGTTGGTAAGAATTGAATTAAAACAGATAATATTAGCTTATGCTATGTTGATCATGCAAGTACTTATTAATTTCAATCTTTAAAGAACTAATTAGAAACTTTTGTTTATACAAGAAATCAAGTTCTGTACGCAATAAAGAAGTCAAGCCATCACAAGGGAGAAACAGAATCACTCGCTCACTTTTAATGCGGACAGAAAATCAAAATAAATAACATACTGGATGCTGTATATCTAGACTTGTAATTAAAGAGTTGATATAATAAGAAAATTACCTAAGATGATTGTAAATTTAATCTATAAGCTTGCTTGTTGATTGTTGGTTGATCTCTAAACTAACGCCGATGAGAAGAAGTACAGTCAACGAAAACAGTGTTGTCGAGGCGCTTATGCAAACGAGGCGGAAGTTGCTGAATGCATGACGAATGAGAGAGTGATTTGGTGATGACGGGGTATTCGACGGAGATTTATTTGAGAGGAAGAAATTTAAAAGGGAGATAAAGAGAGAGAATAGAGATAGATAAATCAATTACGGCTTCCCACCAAGAATTGAGTCTAATAGGGCATCCCACCATTAATAGAGAAGAGGATTGAAAAATCCGTATTAAATTCAATTGAGAGTAAAAACTTTTATTGATTATTCATTGTAAAAAAGTGAATACATTGGGCCTTTATATAGGCTACAAAATTGCATCTCCTACTTGTATTTAGATTACATAATTCTAATCCTAAAAGAAATCAAATGTTTAAAAGAAAGAAAAAAATACATAAAAAGGAAAGTAGTATCCTACTACGAATCGTACTACTGAAAATAAAAATACAAGAAATAGAAATTAGAAATCCTAATGCATGTAAAACTACTGGATCTATGTTAAGTTAGCTCATCTTCTCCAACGATGAAAGATTTGCCACATCTTCGTTCCATTGTCCACATCAGATGGTTTGAAATCTCTTCTCTCAATTATATTTATAGATATAAGAAATTCTAAATCTACTCCTATTCCTATTCTACTCTTAATACAATTCATATACCAATACAACTTCACTCGTTATACAATTCATATTCCCTAACAATATGCATGCATTCGAACTGCCAAGAAGACAAGTATTTTCATTAGACTCATGATCTACTATGTTCAAATTGAATGGCTGGATTTTTATGAGGTTTGGCAGTTACACTCCAAGGTAGGATGTGACAATTAAAAATAATTTGAAAATTATGTTTGGGTGCAAAACAGAAAAATGATGGCTTAATAATGATATTCCAACAACCTACAATATAGGGCAATTTTGATTATAACCATATTAAAAACACAGGATCAAACCAGCAACAAAACTTCTGCAAAAATAGTGGAAGAGCATAGATAACATTCTAATTAATTAAATAAAGCTAAACTTAAATAAATATCACTAAAAAGACAAACAAATACTGGCAGATGACCCATCTGCAGCCTTCTGTGCAAGCATTTGGATACCTTTTATCATACTCCAAGGATACGTTGCATGTCAAGATGTAACAGTTTTCCACCCTACGCTTCATATCAGGGTGTCGAGAACCATGATCAAGGACAAGACCTTCAACCTTGAAGAAAAACAGATATGCAGCTCAGTTGAAAGAATAGACTACATAAGAGAGACATAATACTTGGTAAAAAAACACAGAAAATAACAAACAAAACCAGAAAAGTATAACACGGGTAAAATTAGAAGTTAGAAATGACAGAACTGACTGCTGACTGACAGCCTCAATGGAAATTTATCTTAAACGCAAATTAGAAAGCAAGCGGGCATAGCTTACTAGGTCAGCATATAATATTTGCAGTAACATTGGCACCAATCCTAACAATGTGTATCAAGAAATGCATGACTTGTTAAGAATTATCATTAGAAAATCACACATACAACAATGAAAAACCATGAATGAATGAAATTCAGAAGAACAACATGCCAAAGAAAATAGACAGCAAAAATACTAGAGGAACCTGGACATCAGTCCAAAAGAAATGGAAGAGCATTAACCAAAGAAAGAACGGTGTTGGAGCACATCTTCATCAGCAATGCTCTGAACAGCTGCCTTTATGCCTGAGTTGGCAACCACACAGATGTGACAGGTCCATTCCTAATGTGATTGCAAAGCAGCCCCATCTGCTCTAGGAATGCTGCTTCGAAATTAACCTCCTGATGGCTTATCCTGCTTGAATGGGCATTGTAGGATTGTTTTAGGATGACGTGTGATCAGGTCAAGCTCTGTTAGTCAGGTTAAAACCCAATCACAGGACTTGTCTATTGTCGCATCAAAACCCCAGCACTTCCAAATATCTTGACTTCTCATTTTCCTGTTAGAGCTCTTGGATGGCAAACCATACTTCTAGAGTGCACTTCAAGGTACAGCGGCAATGCTGGTACTATGTAAAGTTCAGAAGCGTTGCTGGACATCCAGTGACATTCTCAACCACTCTAGAATATCAGGTATGACAGGTTCATAATTATAGTCCCTCTATTCAGGCTAAAGTTGCAGCAACTTCTTCCTTTGTTTTTCATTCTTCAATATTTTATCTTCTCTTATTTTTATGCCCCGAAATTGCAGTCAAGGGTGGTGAACACGAGGACTTTTAACTTCTCTCCCATGCCATTTAGCAAGCTGCTCAGCCCTGATAGCTCAGCCAGCTGACCATTCCACGTATGCACTGCCTGCATTGTCAATTTCAGCACTGCCTGTAACCTCTTCCTGTCATGTCAACTAATGTGTATCACAATGGACGTGCAAAATAACATAAACATACAAAGACACCAATATCCTGTCTCCTTTAACCTAATTGTGCATGTCTCCTAGTTTTACTATGTACACCTCATTTCTTCTGCTTGCAAGCAGTTTGGATTGCAAGAATATTCTTAAAGAATACACATAAATCCTTCAGTCATATATCACTTCTTATGCTTCCAAGCAGTTTGACTGCAAGAGTATTCGTAAAGGATATGCACAAATCCTTCAAAGCCATGTCTTCATTAAATCTTTCTTTTCTAGAGGAAATGCTTTCCCTTCAATAAAATCACCAAAGCATGCTTCAACAAACCAAAACAATGAAAACACAAAATCCCTGAAAGATAACATGCACAGATAAGCATTTTGCCATAACAATGTATATTAAAAAAAATTCAATCACTTCCACAAATTTTTTTTTTTAAAACAGAAGGCCTACAGGCTTTGTTTTGGTAGGACATGAATATGTTGATTCCATCTAACATATCAAAGAACATAAGATACATTAACCTAATTAAAAACAAGTAATACATGATAATAAAGTTAATCTAAGGGAAACTCATACATACCAATCTAGTATCAACATCAAATTTATGACGCATGTGCATTATCTCCACCATAAACAAATCAATAGGTTCATCAAGCTTGCGGATGCAGAGCACCTGACCATGAAAAACATAAGCTTTATTCAAGATCAGATAAATAGATGTGTCAAAAAGAAATATCAACAAAAAATTGGAGAGCGCAATAAATACTGATTTATTGTTATGACAAGTGCATCATGCTGAAACAGAAGGAAGACAAAACAAGTTTGTGTATCTACTCAAAAAGAAATAAATTTATCAGAAAAAGGAATATGTTTGCAGATGCAGAGCATCTGACTACACAGACTTTATTGTCACAAAAATATCAGCAAACAGTTGGAGAGAAAGCAATAATCATTGATTTATTGTTATAACAGTACATCATAATGAAAAAAAAAAAAACGAAACAACAATGTGTACTTGTCTGCTCAATAAGAAACTAAATGTATCAGCAGAAAGAAAATGCTTTGATACTGATAACAAATAGAAGTTCTCAGTATCACCTTTAAAAAATGTAACTAAGCCTATACCTAACAAAAGATAATGGTTGTGAGAGACAAGCATGTTAGCAGTGATATACAAAACTTAGATATTATAATCAAATGCAAATGGTGACAGCTAATTCTAGAGACCAATCTAAACATTTCATGAAGCAAGCACATTAGGTTTGTCTGTTTCTTTACAGACCAACTGTCTGCAACAAAAAAGTAAAATCTTTCAACTTAAATCATTAGATAGCTCAATGAAAAAAGCAATAAACATGAAATAGTTAGCAAGCAAAATAACTAAGGAACACACGCTCGTCATTGGTCATCACCATCAAGACAAACTATTAAATATTTAAACATCCACCACAAACACGTGTATAGTCTTGGAGGGCATGAACTGCTAAGAACTACATAACCTGCATAAACCCGCATAAGCGGGTGCATAAATCCGCATACACGGTTGTCTACTTTTTAAGAGTGCATAACACAATGCACAAGCAGGCGAAGGCCGCATATGCATAAACTTCATAAAATCCGCATATATGGGCATCCTTTTTTTAAAAGCGCATAATACAATATGCATCCAGGCAGAGACGGCATACACATAAACCTTGGTTTAGAACACTCGAAGAAAAAGGGAATGGCATTCTTATTTGCAGGTTGTCATTCAATCCCTTCACACCTACAATCAAGAGAACCCATCTAAATCCTTATATGGTAGCCGAAAATGAGTTCCTTCTATATGGACCCAATAATGAGACAGGCAACCACTTGCTTTCCGCTATTTAGATACGTGCTCATCTTTTTCTACTTAAACTAATTGCTCTACTTTCCAAGTAAAAAGATACTCATAAAACCTTTACTTGACATTTACCATCAGAGAGGTTAGGACTCATATTCTTGAAATGTATAATCAAGACAAGAAGTGAAATAAAACAACTTTTTTTAAACAAAGTCTGTAACCTGGTCTTGAACATGGGGCCTCCCATTTCCTAACCCTTTTATCATTGAGTCAGGCCTCAGTGGCAGCACAACTTAATTGAAACCCTTAAAATGAACAAAGAACTAATGTAAAAAAGGATCAACAACAAGGGGTTGCAAACATCCGTAGATGGATCTCAATCACATCAAACTCTAAAGCAACTCCAAGATGATATTAATAGTCAATATGCAGGAAATGCCACATTACAATTTGTTGTATACTTGGAAGTTGGAATGATCAAGAAATCAATCAAGAAGTTATCATATCTTCACTAAAATAACCAGTAATGAACAAATGATTATAAGTGACTTATGTTATTCATGTTGCTGGGCCAAAAAGAGAATTCAAAGTTTCAAGTAAATAAGAACTGTATGGCATGACATGACAATAAGATTAGAGCAAGGAATGTGCACAGTAAAGGTGACCACATGAGGAAAACATGATAGAGAAATAATGCTTAGAATGTGCTAAGAAAATTGGGGCTACCATGTAACTACAGGCTTTCAACTCTAATTAAAAGATTAGGAAAGGGGAAAGGTCTAACGATAGCACAAGTCAACCATTGGAAAGAATTAAAAAGAGCTTGCCAGAGAGGACATAGATCTATAATACAAATGATCACTGAAGGAATCACAAGCATCCTCAAGTAATTTTGTGACAGTTTTTATTTTATTGGATTGTATGCCTAGTACACGATTTAATAATCTAATGTTTAGAATTCATTTTAACTTCTGGTGACTAATATACAATGTGTTAAAAAGCATTTCCACCCGGGTTCTACATCTACTCGATACACCAGATAACTATGGAGATGCACTCCACACCAGATAACTATGGAGATGCATTCACTCAAAAACTGTTAACTGTTGTTATGGCTATCCAATCATGTCATGAGGATCTCACGACTCGTAGCTAAAAATATAGGATTGCAAATACTTTTTTTTTTGTGTGTGTGTGTTGGGGGGGGGGGGTGTGGAGACGGACAATATGTTTTATGTTCAGGTGTGCAAAAGAGGAACTGTCTAGCATGGGTTTTGTTTATGCACGGTTTTCTTTATTGAATTTTTCACCGTTAGCTGATTAGATTGCAAACCTTTTCTGTCGAATACGTTATGCAGCATGTCAAGATATTTATTAGATATGCTGCAAATACTCTGAAAGTCTGAATCATGTTTTAAAAAAAAAAGATATTATGATATTCATGTTTCAAATCAAAGACTTCCTAACTTAAGATGGGATAGAAATGCATAGCCAAGAGCAAATGATTCAGTATAAGAAACGTTAACATGAGTTGCGTGGTAGATCTCTAAAAGTAGGTGGAAACAAGCATCAACTCTTGAAAACAAAAAAGAAAAGGGAAAAAAAGAAAAAAAGGTTCAAAATGGCCAAATGAATTTATATAGGATTAACAGAAAATTCCAAGACAACAAAGAAAGTGAATTCGCAAAAAATTACATGTTCACTAATCTACACTTACAGCATTAACCACAATGTCGGTCAACTGGTCAGCCAATGCTTCATACAGCTGTAACAAAAAGAAACAAGTTCAGACCAGTCATGTCAGAGACAAGTAAATAACAGTAAGTAAATATTTAATGCTAGAAAGGAGAATAAATACCTTTGTCCTAAGAGTCGTTCTTGCAACCATTTTCAATATCTCTTTATCTGGTGCATCACCCATCACAACAGGTGTTTTAAACTTCTCAAGAAATTCCAGAGTAGCCCTTTTAGCTATATCAAATCCATCCACCAAAACACGTGGATGCATCCCTAGAACAAATTTTACCCCAAATATTAACAAATCAGAAACAGAGAAATACTGATCAGTGACATTGAGATTAAGTAGAATGCTCTATTTTGTCAAAGTTGAACTCCATAAAGCTTATTTTCTATGAATATACCATTTTCGGGACATAGATAAATGCTCACTATCTAAAAATGTTTATTATCCAGCAAGCGAAAGTATATAGATTAAAAAAAGTGTGATTTCAAATGAAAGAGACTCACAGAATACCAAACTTTAGAGCTTATGTAACCTCATGTAAACTCTACATGTGAAACTACAAGATCATGTTTAGTTATACTACTACTTTAACACAAGGCATTGAGCTAAAAAAAAAAACAGGTCTTTCTGCAAAACACTAGTGGCTCCGTATGTAAAACTAAAAGCAGTATTACTATGTATGACTCAATGAGCTAAAACGGTCACAATTAAAAGATCAACACATCGGGCGTGTTTGTTTCGCCGCAAAACGCAAGTCGTAAAACTTCTTTTCCATTTTCCGCCGTTTGTTTCGCTGAAAAACAAGTTGCAAAATGCAACTCTTCTTTTCCCACTTGCAGTTGCTACAGTTAAATTTGTGGTCATGTAAATCTCACTTTTACACTCATATTTTCTCATTTGCAGTTGCAACAGTTAATTTTGTGGTCATATAACTCTCACTTGTAGTACACTTACAGTTTAAAACAGTTACTTGATAATTAATATATAATTTAATATTATTAAATATTTAATATTTTAAATAGTATTCAATTTCTTATTTAATTATTTAATTATTTTATACTTTTAATCTTTAATTTTTTATTGTTTTTAATATTATTTTAATATTTAATATTTTACTATTTTAATTTAATATTTTTATTTAATATTTTATTTAATACTTTATTATTTTATTAATACTTATTCCATTTATTATTATTTTATTTAGAGTTAATATTTTATTAATATAACAATATTATACTTTACTATATATTTAATTATTTATTTTTTTAATATAAAAAATTACTTTATTAATATCATAAAATATTTTATTATTATATTAATATTTTATTATGTTAATATGTAATAATAATTCAGTATAATAATACGATAATGATAATTTATTATTAAATTATAATTATATTTTACTTTGTTAATTTTATATTTCTATAATATTACAATAATATTATAATAAAATTTATATTATAATAATTTTCAAGTATTTTTAATATTATAATATTATAACTATATTTTATTATTTTTGTAAGATTTTTTAATATTTATATTTTATTAGTATTCTTAAAATTTTATTAATGTTCTTTAAATTTTCTTAAAATTTTATATTATTTATTTAGTTAATATTTTAGTAATATTTTACTATTTATACTAATATTTTATTAATATTGTTGTTATAAATAAAATATTAAGAATATTATTTTTTATCTTAATTTATTAATACAATTTAATTTGCAATAGTAGATTTAATTTAATAGTATTTATAATATTTAAATCACTGCTACAGTTAATTTTGTGGTCAACTTTTCCACTTACACTTTTACATTACCAACCAAACACCGTAAAACACAATATACTTTACCATTTACACTTTCACTTTGGGCCTGTTTGGTTAAGGGTGGAAGTGAGGAAGTGAGGAATTGAGGAAGTAGTAATAATTCCCTTTGGAACTTGGGAATTGGTTAGTAAGTTTTTCGGTGTTTAGATGTTGTTGGGAAGTGTGATTTGGAAAATATTTTGTCTTTTCCGGTGTTTGGATGGTAATGTGAAAATGGAAATGGAAAAGTTGACCACAAAGTTGACCGTAAAATAATATTAAAATAAAAATTAATGAAGAAAAATAAAAAATAGACTGTAATTAGAATGCAAGTGAGATTTATATGGTCAAAAAATTAACTGTTTTGTGCTACAATTTATTACAATGAGATTTACATGACCACAAAATTAACTGTAGCACTCTGGAAGTGAGGAAATGGTTGTGTAAAAGAGAAAAGATAAAAGGAAAAGAGGTTTTCTTATTTTCCTTTCCGGTGTTTGGATAGTTAAAAAAGTGAGCAATTATACTTCCCTATTTCCTTACTTCCGCCCACTTCCTTGCAACCAAACAGCCCTTTTATCAACCAAACCCGTAATACACAATATACTTTTCCATTTACACTTCACTTTATCAATCAAACACCGTAAAACACAATATATTTTCTCTGCTACAGCTCACTTTTTCCATTCTCATTTTACGACTTACGACTTGAGACGTTTTGCAACGAAACAAACAGGCCCATAGTTTGAATAACTTGTATATTATAGCAAAATGGGTCGAGGTATGACATTCATTTCCAAAAGTTAATAGAATTCAAAGAAACAACTAAGATGCATTAGCATGAAGATCTCTAGTTGTAGAGCTTTGTAAGGAGAATATTTAGTAATAACCTAAGATTTCCGCTATAGGTCACTAAAGATATCGTCAAATAATCCAACACTGTTTTATCGCATAAGCAAGTAATCCCTATAAAACTATTAGCAGTGAAAATCTTTGAGCTTTAGAAACTGCAAGCACGACCCCAACAAGTCTAAATGAGTGTAAAGATCCCTCCAATTGTTTTTACATCAAAAGCGTGAAACTTTTACTAATCGTTCTTCCCTTCAACCTTCATTCTTTACACATGACAGCCCATCTTTACACATGACAGCCCAGCTGAATGTACTTGATGTCACTTGCTTCATAGAGACCAACTTTGTGAAGATGTCAATTGTACTCACTTCAAAGGGAGGCTCCTAACCAAGCTATGTGAAACTTTTGACAATTCTTTATAATTTGTGATTTCTTTCGCATTCACCATGCAATCTCCACGGATTTGTCAGATACCATCTGTTACGCATATCTATCTCCCATCTATCGTGTCCACTTTCACCACACAAAAAATATATTGTGCCACAAGCAGCATTACAAAATCTTTCTTCAAAGATAAACAAGAACACAATTATTGTTTTTTGTATTAAGGCAGAGTGGAAGGGACCCACTTTGCATTCAAAAGGATCCAAATGATCATCTAGGGTTGCTTATTGACTCAAATTGTCAGAAGAGTATGGCCAATATGCCCAGAGTTAAGTTTTTCGCAATCAATGGGATTATTGTGGATGCATAACCAGTTAGTTACTAGCTAGTTAGAGTTTGTATATAAATTGAAGTCAAAGCAAAGAAAACCTTAGAAACTATAACATTGTTTTATTCCATAATTACTTTCTTACCAATCAAGATGATTTAACAATTGCCATCACATAAACGGGTACTGTTTGGAAGACTGACCAAAAAAAATTATTAAACAGGTTTCCTTAAATAAGAAATATATCCTTAAACTGCGGATAATTTATTGCTCATCCATACAACCAAAATAACTCTCTCATAGTTTAGCATTGTCACCAACTGAAAAAGGGAAAATGTAAAAAGTTGACCAGCTGACTGAACAACTCTAATCACCACATATGCAAAGAGTATCCCTTTGTACACTAAAATGGGGTAATAAATCAGATCTCTTCAACTATCATGAAACCAGCTATCTGCATTACTCTCCTACCAGATGCATTACACTAAAGTTCCATTGAAAAAAAATTGCGTCTTCATTGACCGTATTCTATATCAGTGCTCACAGCAAAACTCTTTGCAAGATCATTCACTGAATACGAAGCAAATCCATGTATTCCATCCATTTAATACTTTAAATTTTGCAAACAAAGCCTAATGTCTGTATGTGTAACCCAATAGAAGTAACCATAGCTTTGCTATCAAAATAAATCCTACAACCACTGATGTTAAGGTGATCTTACCATGTATTTCTGTTACATAACAAGTCAAGATCAAATTTTTGCTACTTCTCCTAAAGCCCATGGCTTCTAACTACCCAAAGGATTCACATCCTCCAATACCGTCCTAATTAACAATAAATTATAAAAATATTCATCATAATGAAACAATCAAACACAAAATAATACAGATCAACAGATCAGAGAAACTACCGCTGAATGTACTAAATTCCAACCAAAGCTGAGATTTCCAGACATCACAAACCTTCATCAATGCACCGCTCAGACTGCTTCATCAGCTCTCCAATAAACAACACAGTCGACGTTGTCCCATCCCCGCTCGTATCGTCCTGGGCCACAGCCGTCCTCGCGATCATAATGGCGGTGGGGTTTTGGATTTGCTGTCAAAACAAGTTCAAATTCAGTCCCACGTAGTCGTCAAGATCAAAAGTTACTGGGGCTTCAAAGATCCAGTACCATCTCCTTCAACAGTGTGTTCCCATCCTTAGTAAGCTTGATATCTCCAGCTCCACCAACAAGCCTATCAAAGGAGAGATCAAAATACGCAACAATAGAGAATAAAGAAGAGAAGATAGAAAAAATGGGGAAAGGGTTACATCTTGATCGTTCCTTTGGGCCCTAGATTGGTCTTGAGCACATCCTGGAGGCCTTTGGCGGCGTTGATGTTCATGTGCAGCGCCGATGACTTATTGAGGACCTCGGCGTTGGGGTTCAGCACTCGAATCGACATTTTTCTGCTTCGATCTTCGCCTGTGAATCTAGGGTGTTTGGAAAATAGGGTTTACCAAATCGAAGGACGTAGAGTGTTAGAGATTCGAATGGGGTTTCGGGCAGAGAGTGCCGCGAGAGGAGAGGGGGAGCCAAGAGTGTTCTCGCACCCTCTTGAAGCGGGGGAGTTGGGAACTAGGGCTGGAACCATTAACGGGTCGCATCCGGGTCCAGGCCCGGATTTGGATCCGGATCATTAAAGAGTACGGTGCTTTCTTTCATCTTTTTTTTTTTTTTTTTTTTTGGAGAATGTAAATTTTATTAATCAAAACTGTGTATACATGGAGCAAGCCAAAACGGCTGTACATAACTAGTCAACTAGTCCTACAAAGCAAGTCAACAAAATCACGATCCAGGTAAGTTACACCTCTCTGTAAAGTCCTGTTAGTCGACTATCTATTAGATCAGTCGACTAAGAATTTAGTCGACTAATTGCCCCCGGTTGGGGGATTACTTCTCAACTAACTTTGATCTTTTTTTAATAATTTTTATTTGGCTTTTCTCAAAACAGTCTCCAAATCTATATTGTTTTAAAAAAAACATTTTAGAAACACTCTCGATTCAAGAAATACTCTATCAAAATTTAATACTCCTTCCGCATTATTTTGCCTACTCAGTGGGTTTTTTTAAAATATTTTCTATATGAGTGATGTTTGTGATTGTTCTCTTCACAGTTTTCTTGGTTGGCTAGATTCTCCATTAATAAGATTGTTTTTGTTGTTTGATTCACAAACACGTGGAAAGGAGGAGTTTTACTATTGCAAATTTCCATTATAGACTGATAATATAAGTCACGGTTGACTGAGAAAACATGTTCATCAAGTTTCAAATATTTGCAAATAGAATAGTGAATCTTTATGGTTTGAATTTTGTGACTTGGAATGTAAAAATAAAGGATCTTTTACGTTAGTATAATTTGTATGCACTGCGTGAAGGTGATAAACCAGGTCAAAAGAGATGTCTAAAGGTGAAATGGACCATCAACATATCAGATAAGGTAGTATATTATGCCACAGGTGTATCAGCACAACAACTCATTCACTTTGGAACAAATTAGAGAGTTTTATAACGAGATGAAAACAACAAGAACGATAATTTTTTTAATTTGAAAATTTTCAAACCTAAAGTATATGAATGGTGATTTTATACAGGGTGTATGATGAGATACAATGTATTATGAATAATTGTCTAGTCAGAAGATAATATTGATCTTCTTGATAGTTGAGAAACCTTGGTATCCTCATTTAGCAATCCTATCACAAATCATCAACGCATCACGAGTCAGAAAATAATATTCATCTTTTTGATAGCTGAGAAACCTTGGCAAGAAGGATGGTTAGTAGGTGGTCGATGCAGCTACTTCCCACCGCATTACTTCAAGGAAGAAGTTCTTCAAATCATATAAAATAAAAGACTTTGACAATGTGAAAATGATAAACTAATGTTTAGAAGATCATTCAAGCAGGTGATGTTTGCATAGAAACTGATGTGAATTGCATACTAGTATACCACTGAGGTGGCGGAAAATGACCTCGGTGAAGGCATGCAGCGACAGGGAAGGACTATAGATCTACTGGAGGAGGAGGAGGAAGAAGAAAGAAGGAGGAGAAGCAAGAAGGATGAGAAAGGGAGAAGAAGGAAGGGGAGGGCACTGAGCAGATGGTGATAGCGAGGGGAGGGAACGGCGGGAAAGGAGTGCGCTTCGCGCTCTCTCTTTCGGATGAAGATGGACAGACGGATGAACAACTTTTATGAAGGAGTCACGGGAGAAAACCTTTCTTCGGTCTGTTTTGATTAATTGTGAAGGATTCTTTATGTTCGTGATTTTCATCGATTTGACATCAGTTTTTGGTTGGGCTAGTATGGATCGGAAAGTGATTCCTAATAAGAAATTTGGAAGTTTACTAAAGAGTGACTATTGTTGCAAGAGGAAAGATTAGCTACATTGTGTACAAGACTTAGACTTAACCTACAGAAAATGGAGTTCTTCTCTAGACCTATAGCTAAAGATGATAAGAGGTCGAGGTTAGACTCGTCATAGGGTTGGCCCATCCCTTCCCCCACAAAGTTAAAAGATCTTAATTCTGAACCTGATAAAGGAAACGAAGTAAAGCAAAGTCATGTACCCGTTACAACAACCTCCACATTATCCTCCTAAAACAGAATTGGTTATCTCAATCAATTTGTTAATATCTTATGTATTCTAAACTATATATAGACCTGTAAATTTGTGTAACAAGTGTGGAAAAATATTGAAGAAAATCATTTCATTCTCTCATTTTCTATTTTGGTATCAGAGCCTTTTTCGCTCAACAGCTCCAATCCAATCTTCTCACTCCTCACCCATCGACCAATGGCGACGTTGAATATCCAAAACAATCCAACTTCGTCCCCATCAAGTTGACAAGGGAAAACTATTTCTTATGGAAGTACTTTTTTTGCCGATTCTTCGTAGCTTTGACGTCATCGGCTACATCGACGACACCACTCCTTGTCCATCTCAATACCTCCCCGTTGAAGCTGGCCAATCCACCGCCAGTATTAATCCAGCGTTCACGGCTTGGGTTATGCAAGACCAAACCCTGCTTATATGGATTAATGTGACTCTCTCGGAGCCCTAGTATCTTACGTCGTCGGCATGAAGACCTCTCTTGATGTCTGGATCACATTGGAGCGGCGTCTTGAATCCGTCTCCTGATCTCACACTATCCAGTTGAAGACTTAAGCTCATGGTTTGATCAAGGGTGACAAATCTCTTGTCGAATACCTCTAAAAGGTTGAGAGTGTTGCAGACTCGCTTGCCGCTGCTGGCTCTCCAGTTTCAGACGATGATCTCGTATTTATATACTCAAGGCCTTCCCTCTGAGTATGATCCAATCTCTACCTCGATTCGAGTTTTATCCGAGGATATCAGCATTGAGGATCTTTATGCCTTACTTCTAAGTGAGTAACTCTTCATTCTCGAAAAGCACAAGGTGCAGTTAACTCTGGAGATTGCCCTCCATGCTCTGAATACTGTTGTCAACTCCGGCAACAAAGATGGTGCCAAGTCTTCATTCTCCACTTCAAAGGCAAGACGATGAACTACAACCCCAACTGCTCTCGCTTTGCTCTGAACAAGATGAAACCACCTCCCGCTGGTTCTTCAAATCAGCGGGAATGTCCCATCTGCCAGATCTGCTTTAAAGTCAGTCATGTAGCAATCGACTGCTATAATCGTATGAACTATGCCTTTCACGGCAAACATTCGCCTCAACTCCTAGCAGTTATGGTTGCTCACACCAACGCCAACGCTAACACCTACATTACTGATACGGGTGCTACTGATCATATCACTGGTAATCTCTCCAACCTCTATGTCTACGCTAATTATCAAGGTAAAGATCAGATTTCTGTTGCTAATGGCAAAACATTACCCATCAAACACATTGGCTCATCAATGCTTCCTAATCCATTGCATTACTTTCATCTTCATAATGTTCTTCATGTTCCTTCTATCAAGAATAATCTCCTCTTTGTTAACAAATTTGCTCGTGACAACAACTGCACACTAACCTTCTCTGTCTCTGATTTCTCTGCAAAGGACACTCTACGAGAACTCTTTTGTTTAGGGCTTCGAGTAACCCAGGTCTTTATATCCTTCTTGAAAATCACCTAGAGGGGGGTGAATATGTGATGGCTATACTAAATGGTAAATAATGCGTAATTAAAAATATATTGCTAGCAACCTAACAAATAGCAAATACAACTAAAGAAATACTTGCAAAAGAGTAAGCAATATTAGAGTGCAAGTAAAGAGAGTAGAGTTAAGAGAGAGAGAGAGTAAGCAATCGCAAATACAATGATATATTTTGAGGTTCAAGCCACTGCTCTACGTCCCTGCCTTCAACACTATGAAGGATTTTCACTATGACCGATCCGATTGGATCGTCAACCGGTTACAAGTTCTCACTAGAACTCAATGGACTCACTACTCCTCTCTCACGGTGCCGCAAAACCAACTCAGAGCTCACAAGCTCACTTGAGACCGCAACCTCTACAACTTCTCATAGAAGAAAAACGGTGATCAACTCTTGTCCACAAATAGCTCACAAGCACAATCTTATAACCAAGATGAGGAAGTGAAACTCTTTCGGATTGTATAGTGAAAATAACTTGTAGAGATGTAGAGGGAGGGCTCAAGCTAAAAACAAAAGTTTGAAAAGTTTGGCTCAAAATGAAATCTTTTATCAAGAGGCTAAAACTTATAAAAACTTGATCAAATCTTTATAAATCTTATTGTTGAGTTGTTTCATAGTCCCACTATATATAGGGGATGAAAACATGGGTAGAAAACCCAATAGAGCCATTGGGACAAGACCCATAAAAAGACAAAATAAAAACTAGCTGTTAGGAAAAGTGACAGAAGAAAATTCTTCTTCCGGTCGACCGCCAACGGTCGAATATAGCGATCAATCGATGATCCCAACCAGAGAGTAAAACTCTCTGTCGGTCGACCAGACTCGACAGAGAGCAATGATCTTGCTGTCGGTCGACTGCCCAGTCGACCAAAGTGCACATATGCACTTTGGTGCTTGTCGGTCGACCCCCGGTCGACCGACAGAGCAATTTTGCTCTGCCAGCGGTCAGCCGCCCGGTCGACCGGTGAAGGGCCAAAGTCAAATTCTGGAGATCTTTTTGAAACCAATCTTTTTTCAATAAAATATCTTTTGATCTTTAAATATAAAATAGAGTTTTAGGGATTTGAAGAACTAGTGTGTGATCATGGATCATCTCCAAATAAAGGTAGAACTATATTTTGATAAAATTCTTTTCTAGAACAAAATCAGGTTTTTCGAAACTTGTTTTTCTGAAACTCGGTAAAGAACACGATAAGAAGTATAGTTATAAATTCTTGTTGAAAACACAAAGGAGTATGAAATATGTGTGTGTGTTAATCCAAAAAGTTATCAACCTATATCATCCTGGTTTTAACAAATGACTATAAATCCTATCTAAAATATAAAAGATAAAAATACAATTCTTGAAATAGTTTTCTGTAGAACACTAGATCCTTGAGCTCTTCTATTTGTACTTAGGCTCTGGGATCTATATCTTCTTAGCTTCTAAATGTAACGCCCCGATCCTGCGGGTACGGAGACGTTACTGCAACGTATATACGCAGGTCAGAAATACCCTCACGTATATACGCTAAGCATCAGTACAGGCAAGAATCAGAGTACGGAAGCAAGTGGTGCATTATACATTCCAACATATGAGTACAATTACAAAGTTATCACCAGAGGTGATCCAATATTACATGAATATTACATCACTGATATGCGCATTTGCGAGATTACAAAGAGATGTACAAGTATGAACAGTACACAGGCACTCACGAGTTTACAAAAGGAAAACTCGAGAGGCACACAAGGGGGCCTGGAAGGATAGAGCTCTGGATGATCTGCTGAAGATCCACACTACCGCTGCGCCACTCTGATCAGCAACTGGGAGAATCCACACGTTCCAAGCTCCATGACCTGGACATGAGGATCCAGGGGAGTCAGATGAAACTCCCCAGGCGAGTGGTGAAGCAAAAGCCAAGTGGCGAGCAAGGGTAAGATATGTAAAGCGATAAAACCAAATAAAGCCGAGGACGAGCAAATCTGATTGTATGGTTTCATATCACGGCTCCATAAGACTAGTACGTCGAAGGAATAATCCAAACAAGGAAACCCTCATCTATATACCTTTATCTCATGTCACCATAATCCAAGCACATACAACCCGACTGTACTCAGGGCATGATAAGATAATGAACAGGAGGCAAGTGGATACAAGGGATAAAGCAGAGTATAAGCAGTTAATACGATAATACTCATAAAGCCGAAAATCCGAAGTAAAATCCAGGACAAGCAAATATGGTAAGGCATATCACAGATTCATAGCCGTTTAAGCTGCAGGCTTCAGTATGCGTCCCATTCCACATACTTCTACTTACAACTTAAAGAGCAGGTTATCATCTTGACGCTTTATTATTACTCGTCTTACCCTGATATCTAGCTATGTGAACTAGCGTCCCAACACACATAGATCCATATCCGAGTAAAGCAAGGTTGTTATTGGAAACTAGCGGGGGTATCAACGAACTATGTTTACAGTGGGTCCCGTACATACCCGGGACCACGGCCCAGGATTGTTCCGTTGCTTGGTAACAGAACCAGCCGCAAGGCTAACAGGAGGGACTTATGTATGCCCTTATCATGTTGGTACCAGGAAGGAGGGAGCCAGCACTCCCCTCGGTCGCCTGGAGACCCACAGGTCAGACCGGAAGTTTTAGTTGCACAACATGCCTAATACCACTGTAAACACGAACACATATTGATAGCCGCAAGTTTCCCCCGACCCGATGCAAGTTGTTCCTTTTATGATTTATTAGATGATTATCAGATTCCGGGAATGAGCAAGAACAAGTCAGGAATACATGAATACAGGTATATCAGGAGTACTGGTTCGTACTATAATGTATCACATGTGTATCAGGAGTACAGTTTGTACTATCAAGATGTCAGGTCATCATTCCCGTTATCGTGATAATCATGAGAGTCAAGTATATCATGCCGGGTGTCAAGTGATAGCATGACAGGGGGATGATATTTGGCAGGTAACGAGTCATGTCAAGAGATTGATACTAGTCCGGTGGCAAGTCAGGTCATAACAAGAGGTCTTGCCAAGAAGTAGCAGGTTCGATGTTAGGTGATAACACATCAGCTGCCAGGTGATATACATGTGTTAAATATGAAGATGACAGGTATGAAGTAATGGCATGTGGTAGAATAGTAGCTGGGCACAACCAAGCGGAGCTGAGCAAGCTGGAAGTACAGACAGCAAACAGTATTTAACACTGGAGCGTCTAGCGAGGTTACCGGGACGACTCGACTGAAGTGCGAGCGGTAAATCCGGCAGCAACTCGCCTAGACGAATCTAGTGGTAAAGTGCTGAACGCTGATCATGATAACCAGGCGGAGCTGAACAAGCTGGAGGCACAGGCAGCGAACAGAGTTTAGACACTAATGCGCTCTGCGAGGTTACCGGGATACTCGGATCAAGATACGAGTAGAAAATCCGGCAGCAACTCGCTTAAACGAATTTAGTGAATAAAGCACTGAGCGCTAAGCATGCTCACCAGACGGAGCTGAGAAACCTGACGGTCCCAATCACGTCCCTTTCGAGATAGTGAGTGACCGGAGGCTGAAGGGTCCAGAGAAACCTGACGGTCCCAATCACGTCTCTTTCGAGATAGTGAGTGACCGGAGGCTGAAGGGTCCAGAGAAACCTGACGGTCCCAATCACGTCTCTTTCGAGATAGTGAGTGACCGGAGGCTGAAGGGTCGGCCACGCATAGTACAAAGCAGTAAAATACATCACAGGCATGGTATATGTGCAAGAATGAAACTACCCTAATACAAGCATTCGTCACAGAGCAATACATGTCCAGCCATTGGCACTCGGCCATACACAGATGCAGGGACTCAGCCCAATACAAAATACATGTAAACATGGAATAAAATACATGTCGACCCGACAAAGTAGGGAAACCCAAATGGAGGCGAGAGCGAGGACACTCGCCTAAATCACCGAAAGTGCCGAAAAGTCCGAAATCCATGGAACTCGCGCACGCGCCATAAAATAATAATATATAAATATATGGAGAGAGAAAGTGAAGAGGAGAGAGAAAGAGTTAGAGAGAGAAAGAGGGAGAAACCTAGAGAGAGAAAGGGACACAGGGAGACGCGGGTTATGCGAGCGAGACGCGGGGGTCGCAGACGCGGGAGTCGCGTCGCGGGATTAGCAAACGCAGGAATCACAGACGCGGGAGTCGCGTTGCGTAGGAGCCACAAACGCGGGGTTCGAGACCCGCGTTCAAATCAGGACGCGAGGAGAACGCGGACGCGGTCGTGGGTTCCGCGTCGCGTTGGCACAGGAAGAACACAGACGCGGACCTTAGCTCCGCGTCGTGTTGACACGAGAGGGACACAGACGCGGGCGTTGACTCCGCGCTGCGTCGATACAATAACGCGTAGGCCGCGTTAAAGGGGTCGCCTGCACGCGGGGGTGAGACCCGCGTCAGCAATTAAAACAGAGGAGGGAAGGTGATTTCGGGGTTGTAGTGTTTAGTGTTTGTCGTTGCAATTGTCACCGGAAAGATTACCGGAATAATCGTGAACGATTACCGGAATAATCACCGGAGCCGGAATGATCACCGGAATAATCGTGAACGATTACCGGAATGATCACCGTTGATATTGCCCGAAATGATTACCGGAATAATCGTAAACGATTACCGGAATAACCATCGGAGACGTTGCCGACGAAGAAGAGCTCGGCCCCAATCCAAAAGGAGTGGCCGGCCCTGATAAGAGTCATTTTTCAAATGGAGAAGACGAACTGGAAGAAGAACCAGGATGAAAAGAAAGAAACAGAGAAGGAAAGGAAAGAAGAAAGAAGGTTAATCAGGGGAGAGAGAAAGTTATCAGGAGAGAGAGTGATTAGGAAAGAGAGGAGAGAGAGACCCAGGAGAGAGAGAGAGAGATCCAAGGAGGGAAAAGAGAGAGAAGGGGGCTGTTGCCCCCTTGCTCCCGCACACAGCGCCCCCCTCTGGGGGCGCTCTGCCTGGCCGGCGGCCAGGTGGCGACGCCGGGCGGCGCCGGCCACCGGCAGAGAAGGAGGGGGCAGCGCCCCCTCAACAGAGAAGGGAGGGGGTTGTGCCCCCCTCCAGCAAAAGAAAAGAGAAGGGGGGCCGTTGCCCTCTCTCAGGCCACGCACAGGGGGCCCAGGTGGGCCCCCTGGCCGCCCACGGCCGCCGGCAGGGCGCCGGCGGCGCCGGATCCTGGGGTGGCTCCGGCCACCCCAAAAGTGAGGGGAATGGGGAAGGAGTCTTGTGGTGGTGGTGGAGATGAGTTTGGTGGTTGTTTGGAGGTGGTGGTGGAGGAATTGGAAGAGATGGGAGGAGGAGTTGGGTGTTGTAGGGTGGAGTTTGGGTGGAGTAGATGGTGGTGGAGGTGGTTAATTGAAGAAGAAGAGGGTGGATTTGATGGTGGTTTTGAGGAGGAAGGAGGTGGAGATGGTGGTTGTGTTATTGGTGATGGAGGAGAGGAAGCTAGGCCGGAGTTGGGGTCCTCGCCGGCGACGCGGCCGGAGCGCCGGCGGTGGTGGCCGGTTGGGGTCGGCCCTCTCTTGGAGGAGGAGAAGAGGGAGAAAGGAGATGAGGAGAAGTGAAGAAGAAAGAAAGAAAATAGAAAAGAAAAAGAAAAGAAAAAGGGATGATGATGGGAAAGGGGTAGGTGAGGGGTGTGGTGATGGGATGCGGCCCACGTGGAGGGGAGTGGGCTGCTGGGGTTGTTGGGAGAAAAGAAAGAAAAGAAAGAGGAGAAAAGACAAGATTTGAAGAAAATAATAATATTATAATATAGTCGCGAAAAATCGACTGTTCCAGAAAAATCCCCAAAAATACCCGGAGGTAGAAAACGTCATCTTGAGGAATAATACAAAATCGGTTTTCAGAAATAAAATCCCATTTTCAAATTAAAAATCCGGAAGTCAACCGCCGATACCGGTCTACACCGGGTCGGCCGGATTTTGATAAATTCTGAAAAATCTCAGAAAATGTATTAAAGAATAAAATATGATTTTAAGAAGTAAAGTGAAAGCGGAATTCAGAAATTTAACTCCGATTGTAAACTAAAAATACTGGAATCAACCAGCGATACTGGCCGACACCGAATCCGGTGGAATTTTCATAAATTCATAAAATCCTCAGAAAAAGTATTTAGATAGGAAATGTGATTTTAAGAAATAATGTAAAAAGACACTTCTTGAAATTCCAATCCGTTTGTAAGTTAAAAATTCGGGAATCGGTCAGCGGCACTGGTCGACACCGTTTTGAAGATTTTCAATTTAATTCAGAAAAATTCCAGAAAATCATAGAAAATCTAAAATATTGGAAAACGATGTTTAAAACTGAAATCGGTTAAATCGGAATAGCAGAATGACCAAATCGAGTAATACCCTAGGATCGGGCCCTCGGTTCAGACTAGAGCTGACTCCGAATCCACGAATCCAAATCCAAGACAAAACGTTCATATAAATAATTCATAATACAAAACTAATACAAGAAGTAAATCGAAAAATACGATCGAAAAATCTGAATACGCAACTAAGTACGTATTCCGGGAGCGGGGTGTTACAATCCATCCACCTTACAAAAAATTGCGTCCTCGCAATTTCGATAAGGGGTAAATTGAACACAAAGAGGACAAGGGTGGAATTTATACCAATTAAGATATGAAGCACTATAGGTAGGGCTCTCAAGTCAACTGAACAATCATCAGAATATAGACGTCCTCTGCACTTCCGACTGTATAAATCTCTGAATGATGCCGAATAATACTGACTGATAACACAGCTTTGCAATAGAATTCCCGCTGTACTGTATACTTAATGTTGCTCCACGAATGAGCCATAATACTGAAGATAATGAAAACCCTGATAGTCTTGAGCATAATAAAGAAGACCGATAATTGAGAATTCCGAATACCAGGCATTGATTACTCTGAAAGATATAACCGAGAATATAGAATACCCGTAGAGAATCCCGACTACTGACTTCTGAAAGATCACCCGATCGGGATCAATCCTGAGAATACCCAAGCTTCACAGAGTTGACCGAAGAGATCACATAATAGCTTCATTCAGAACCAGCCACTACCCCTCTGGTATATCCATATCTTAAGTTGGTATAAAGGCATCGAAAAAACCAAAACCGGGTAAGATAGGAAGGATTAGGGATCAAAGGAGAGATGATCAAGAAAATAGAGAACTCTGTACTTGTAGTTGGATTGTATAATCAGGACTCATGCATTCCAGTTGCAAATTTCTTTACCATTAATTTGCCATCTGGACGTACTGAGGAGGTGAGAGCCTAAGCTCTGATACCAACCTGTAACGCCCCGATCCTGCGGGTACGGAGACGTTACTGCAACGTATATACGCAGGTCAGAAATACCCTCACGTATATACGCTAAGCATCAGTACAGGCAAGAATCAGAGTACGGAAGCAAGTGGTGCATTATACATTCCAACATATGAGTACAATTATAAATTTATCACCAGAGGTGATCCAATATTACATGAATATTACATCACTGATATGCGCATTTGCGAGATTACAAAGAGATGTACAAGTATGAACAGTACACAGGCACTCACGAGTTTACAAAAGGAAAACTCGAGAGGCACACAAGGGGGCCTGGAAGGATAGAGCTCTGGATGATCTGCTGAAGATCCACACTACCGCTGCGCCACTCTGATCAGCAACTGGGAGAATCCACACGTTCCAAGCTCCATGACCTGGACATGAGGATCCAGGGGAGTCAGATGAAACTCCCCAGGCGAGTGGTGAAGCAAAAGCCAAGTGGCGAGCAAGGGTAAGTATATGTAAAGCGATAAAACCAAATAAAGCCGAGGACGAGCAAATCTGATTGTATGGTTTCAGATCACGGCTCCATAAGACTAGTACGTCGAAGGAATAATCCAAACAAGGAAACCCTCATCTATATACATTTATCTCATGTCACCATAATCCAAGCACATACAACCCGACTGTACTCAGGGCATGATAAGATAATGAACAGGAGGCAAGTGGATACAAGAGATAAAGCAGAGTATGAGCAGTTAATACGATAATACTCATAAAGCCGAAAATCCGAAGTAAAATCTAGGACAAGCAAATATGGTAAGGCATATCACAGATTCATAGCCGTTTAAGCTGCAGGCTTCAGTATGCGTCCCATTCCACATACTTCTACTTACAACTTAAAGAGCAGGTTATCATCTTGACGCTTTATTATTACTCGTCTTACCCTGATATCTAGCTATGTGAACTAGCGTCCCAGCACACATAGATCCATATCCGAGTAAAGCAAGGTTGTTATTGGAAACCAGCGGGGGTATCAACGAACTATGTTTACAGTGGGTCCCGTACATACCCGGGACCACGGCCCAGGATTGTTCCGTTGCTTGGTAACGGAACCAGCCGCAAGGCTAACAGGAGGGACTTATGTATGCCCTTATCATGATGGTACCAGGAAGGAGGGAGCCAGCACTCCCCTCGGTCGCCTGGAGGCCCACAGGTCAGACCGGAAGTTTTAGTTGCACAACATGCCTAATACCACTGTAAACACGAACACATATTGATAGCCGCAAGTTTCCCCCGACCCGATGCATGTTGTTCCTTTTATGATTTATTAGATGATTATCAGATTCCGGGAATGAGCAAGAACAAGTCAGGAATACATGAATACAGGTATATCAGGAGTACTGGTTCGTACTATAATGTATCACATGTGTATCAGGAGTACAGTTTGTACTATCAAGATGTCAGGTCATCATTCCCGTTATCGTGATAATCATGAGAGTCAAGTATATCATGCCGGGTGTCAAGTGATAGCATGACAGGGGATGATATTTGGCAGGTAACGAGTCATGTCAAGAGATTGATACTAGTCCGGTGGCAAGTCAGGTCATAACAAGAGGTCTTGCCAGAAGTAGCAGGTTCGATGTTAGGTGATAACACATCAGCTGCCAGGTGATATACATGTGTTAAATATGAAGATGACAGGTATGAAGTAATGGCATGTGGTAGAATAGTAGTTGGGCACAACCAAGCGGAGCTGAGCAAGCTGGAAGTACAGACAGCAAACAGTATTTAACACTGGAGCGTCTAGCGAGGTTACCGGGACGACTCGACTGAAGTGCGAGCGGTAAATCCGGCAGCAACTCGCCTAGACGAATCTAGTGGTAAAGTGCTGAACGCTGATCATGATAACCAGGCGGAGCTGAACAAGCTGGAGGCACAGGCAGCGAACAGAGTTTAGACACTAATGCGCTCTGCGAGGTTACCGGATACTCGGATCAAGATACGAGTAGAAAATCCGGCAGCAACTCGCTTAAACGAATTTAGTGAATAAAGCACTGAGCGCTAAACATGCTCACCAGACGGAGCTGAGAAACCTGACGGTCCCAATCACGTCCCTTTCGAGATAGTGAGTGACCGGAGGCTGAAGGGTCCAGAGAAACCTGACGGTCCCAATCACGTCTCTTTCGAGATAGTGAGTGACCGGAGGCTGAAGGGTCCAGAGAAACCTGACGGTCCCAATCACGTCTCTTTCGAGATAGTGAGTGACCGGAGGCTGAAGGGTCGGCCACGCATAGTACAAAGCAGTAAAATACATCACAGGCATGGTATATGTGCAAGAATGAAACTACCCTAATACAAGCATTCGTCACAGAGCAATACATGTCCAGCCATTGGCACTCGGCCATACACAGATGCAGGGACTCAGCCCAATACAAAATACATGTAAACATGGAATAAAATACATGTCGACCCGACAAAGTAGGGAAACCCAAATGGAGGCGAGAGCGAGGACACTCGCCTAAATCACCGAAAGTGCCGAAAAGTCCGAAATCCATGGAACTCGCGCACGCGCCATAAAATAATAATATATAAATATATGGAGAGAGAAAGTGAAGAGGAGAGAGAAAGAGTTAGAGAGAGAAAGAGGGAGAAACCTAGAGAGAGAAAGGGACACAGGGAGACGCGGGTTATGCGAGCGAGACGCTGGGGTCGCAGACGCGGGAGTCGCGTCGCGGGATTAGCAAACGCAGGAATCACAGACGCGGGAGTCGCGTTGCGTAGGAGCCACAAACGCGGGGTTCGAGACCCGCGTTCAAATCAGGACGCGAGGAGAACGCGGACGCGGTCGTGGGTTCCGCGTCGCGTTGGCACAGGAGGAACACAGACGCGGACCTTAGCTCCGCGTCGTGTTGACACGAGAGGGACACAGACGCGGGCGTTGACTCCGCGCTGCGTCGATACAATAACGCGTAGGCCGCGTTAAAGGGGTCGCCTGCACGCGGGGGTGAGACCCGCGTCAGCAATTAAAACAGAGGAGGGAAGGTGATTTCGGGGTGGTAGTGTTTAGTGTTTGTCGTTGCAATTGTCACCGGAAAGATTACCGGAATAATCGTGAACGATTACCGGATTAATCACCGGAGCCAGAATGATCACCGGAATAATCGTGAACGATTACCGGAATGATCACCGTTGATATTGCCCGAAATGATTACCGGAATAATCGTAAATGATTACCGGAATAACCATCGGAGACGTTGCCGACGAAGAAGAGCTCGGCCCCAATCCAAAAGGAGTGGCCGGCCCTGATAAGAGTCATTTTCCAATGGAGAAGACGAACTGGAAGAAGAACCAGGATGAAAAGAAAGAAACAGAGAAGGAAAGGAAAGAAGAAAGAAGGTTAATCAGGGGAGAGAGAAAGTTATCAGGAGAGAGAGAGTGATTAGGAAAGAGAGGAGAGAGAGACCCAGGAGAGAGAGAGAGAGAGAGATCTAAGGAGGGAAAAGAGAGAGAAGGGGGGCTGTTGCCCCCTTGCTCCCGCACACAGCGCCCCCCTCTGGGGGCGCTCTGCCTGGCCGGCGGCCAGGTGGCGGCGCCGGGCGGCGCCGGCCACCGGCAGAGAAGGAGGGGGCAGCGCCCCCTCAACAGAGAAGGGAGGGGGCTGTGCCCCCCTCCAGCAAAAGAAAAGAGAAGGGGGGCCGTTGCCCCCTCTCAGGCCACGCACAGGGGGCCCAGGTGGGCCCCCTGGCCGCCCACGGCCGCCGGCAGGGCGCCGGCGGCGCCGGATCCGGGGGTGGCTCCGGCCACCCCAAAAGTGAGGGGAATGGGGAAGGAGTCTTGTGGTGGTGGTGGAGATGAGTTTGGTGGTTATTTGGAGGTGGTGGTGGAGGAATTGGAAGAGATGGGAGGAGGAGGAGGAGTTGGGTGTTGTAGGGGTGGAGTTTGGGTGGAGTAGATGGTGGTGGAGGTGGTTAATTGAAGAAGAAGAGGGTGGATTTGATGGTGGTTTTGAGGAGGAAGGAGGTGGAGATGGTGGTTGTGTTATTGGTGATGGAGGAGAGGAAGCTAGGCCGGAGTTGGGGTCCTCGTCGGCGACGTGGCCGGAGCGCCGGCGGTGGTGGCCGGTTGGGGTCGGCCCTCTCTTGGAGGAGGAGAAGAGGGAGAAAGGAGATGAGGAGAAGTGAAGAAGAAAGAAAGAAAATAGAAAAGAAAAAGAAAAGAAAAAGGGATGATGATGGGAAAGGGGTAGGTGAGGGGTGTGGTGATGGGATGCGGCCCACGTGGAGGGGAGTGGGGGTCTGGGGTTGTTGGGAGAAAAGAAAGAAAAGAAAGAGGAGAAAAGACAAGATTTGAAGAAAATAATAATATTATAATATGGTCGCGAAAAATCGACTGTTCCAGAAAAATCCCCAAAATACCCGGAGGTAGAAAACGTCATCTTGAGGAATAATACAAAATCGGTTTTCAGAAATAAAATCCCATTTTCAAATTAAAAATCCGGAAGTCAACCGCCGATACCGGTCTACACCGGGTCGGCCGGATTTTGATAAATTCTGAAAAATCCCAGAAAATGTATTAAAAAATAAAATATGATTTTAAGAAGTAAAGTGAAAGCAGAATTCAGAAATTCAACTCCGATTGTAAACTAAAAATACTGGAATCAACCAGCGATACTGGCCGACACCGAATCCGGTGGAATTTTCATAAATTCATAAAATCCTCAGAAAAAGTATTTAGATAGGAAATGTGATTTTAAGAAATAATGTAAAAAGACACTTCTTGAAATTCCAATCCGTTTGTAAGTTAAAAATCCGGGAATCGGACAGCGGCACTGGTCGACACCGGTTTTGAAGATTTTCAATTTAATTAAGGAAAATTTCAGAAAATCATAGAAAATCTAAAATATTGGAAAACGATGTTTAAAACTGAAATCGGTTAAATCGGAATACCAGAATGACCAAATCGAGTAATACCCTAGGAACGGGCCCTCGGTTCAGACTAGAGCTGACTCCGAGTCCACGAATCCAAATCCAAGACAAAACGTTCATATAAATAATTCATAATACAAAACTAATACAAGAAGTAAATCGAAAAATACGATCGAAAAATCTGAATACGCAACTAAGTACGTATTCCGGGAGCGGGTGTTACAATCCATCCACCTTACAAAAAATTGCGTCCTCGCAATTTCGATGAGGGGTAAATTGAACACAAAGAGGACAAGGGTGGAATTTATACCAATTAAGATATGAAGCACTATAGGTAGGGCTCTCAAGTCAACTGAACAATCATCAGAATATAGACGTCCTCTGCACTTCCGGCTGTATAAATCTCTGAATGATGCCGAATATTACTGAGTGATAACACAGCTTTGCAATAGAATTCCCGCTGTACTGTATACTTAATGTTGCTCCACGAATGAGCCAGAATACTGAAGATAATGAAAACCCTGATAGTCTTGAGCATAATAAAGAAGACCGATAATTGAGAATTCCGAATACCAGGCATTGATTACTCTGAAAGATATAACCGAGAATATAGAATACCCGTAGAGAATCCCGACTACTGACTTCTGAAAGATCACCCGATCGGGATCAATCCTGAGAATACCCAAGCTTCACAGAGTTGACCGAAGAGATCACATAATAGCTTCATTCAGAACCAGCCACTACCCCTCTGGTATATCCATATCTTAAGTTGGTATAAAGGCATCGAAAAAACCAAAACCGGGTAAGATAGGAAGGATTAGGGATCAAAGGAGAGATGATCAAGAAAATAGAGAACTCTGTACTTGTAGTTGGATTGTATAATCAGGACTCATGCATTCCAGTTGCAAATTTCTTTACCATTAATTTGCCATCTGGACGTACTGAGGAGGTGAGAGCCTAAGCTCTGATACCAACCTGTAACGCCCCGATCCTGCGGGTACGGAGACGTTACTGCAACGTATATACGCAGGTCAGAAATACCCTCACGTATATACGCTAAGCATCAGTACAGACAAGAATCAGAGTACGGAAGCAAGTGGTGCATTATACATTCCAACATATGAGTACAATTATAAAGTTATCACCAGAGGTGATCCAATATTACATGAATATTACATCACTGATATGCGCATTTGCGAGATTACAAAGAGATGTACAAGTATGAACAGTACACAGGCACTCACGAGTTTACAAAAGGAAAACTCGAGAGGCAGACAAGGGGGCCTGGAAGGATAGAGCTCTGGATGATCTGCTGAAGATCCACACTACCGCTGCGCCACTCTGATCAGCAACTGGGAGAATCCACACGTTCCAAGCTCCATGACCTGGACATGAGGATCCAGGGGAGTTAGATGAAACTCCCTAGGCGAGTGGTGAAGCAAAAGCCAAGTGGCGAGCAAGGGTAAGTATATGTAAAGCGATAAAACCAAATAAAGCCGAGGACGAGCAAATCTGATTGTATGGTTTCAGATCACGGCTCCATAAGACTAGTACGTCGAAGGAATAATCCAAACAAGGAAACCCTCATCTATATACCTTTATCTCATGTCACCATAATCCAAGCACATACAACCCGACTGTACTTAGGGCATGATAAGATAATGAACAGGAGGCAAGTGGATACAAGGGATAAAGCAGAGTATGAGCAGTTAATACGATAATACTCATAAAGCCGAAAATCCGAAGTAAAATCCAGGACAAGCAAATATGGTAAGGCATATCACAGATTCATAGCCGTTTAAGCTGCAGGCTTCAGTATGCGTCCCATTCCACATACTTCTACTTACAACTTAAAGAGCAGGTTATCATCTTGACGCTTTATTATTACTCGTCTTACCCTGATATCTAGCTATGTGAACTAGCGTCCCAGCACACATAGATCCATATCCGAGTAAAGCAAGGTTGTTATTGGAAACCAGCGGGGGTATCAACGAGCTATGTTTACAGTGGGTCCCGTACATTCCCGGACCACGGCCCAGGATTGTTCCGTTGCTTGGTAACGGAACCAGCCGCAAGGCTAACAGGAGGGACTTATGTATGCCCTTATCATGATGGTACCAGGAAGGAGGGAGCCTGTAACGCCCCGATCCCACGGATACGGGGACGTTACTGCGACGTATATACGTAGGTCAGAAAATGCCCCCACGTATATACGCTAAGCATTTAGTACAATAAGAATCAGAGTACACGCTAAGCGTGGTATTCATACATATGCCAACTTAAAAGTACAACTACAAAGCCATCACAGGATATGATAAAGTATTACACATTACATGTGTATTACATCACAACCAAGTCCAAAAGTAAGATTTACAATATAAACACAAAAGCTCACGAGTTGGATGAAGATCCCGTGAGTCAAAATGGATAGGTATGGCACGAAGAACAGGAACTAATCTGCCTGCTCACTAAAGAAAACTTGATCCTCTGTGGATGGCTCCACTTCGATTCAAGCTTCAGAACCTGAATATGCAAATCCAAGGGAGTCAAGACCTCATAACAAAAATCAGGCTACAGCCAAATGGCTAAGAGACATGAATAAGTAAGAGGGAACAGTATGATACATGTAAATCAGCAAGTAACAGGAGCATAAAGAGATAATGTCTACATATAAGGATCCACAGTTAGAATCTATTATTATTATTACTTGTCTTACTGTGATATCTAGCTATGTGACCCAGCGTCCCAGCGCACATAGATCCATATCCTAGTAAAGCAAGGTTGTTATTGGAAACCAGCGGTTGTATCGACGAACTATGTTTACAGTGGATCCCGTACATGCCCGGGATAACGGTCCAGGATTGTTCCGTTGCTTGGTGACGGAAGCCAGCCGCTAGGCTAACAGGAGGGACTTATGTATGCCCTTATCATGATAGTACCAGTAAGGAGGGAGCAAGCACTCCCCTCGGTCCCCTGGTGGCCCACAGGTCAGACCGGAACATGAGTTGCACAACATTCCTAAAACCACTGTAAACACGAACACATATCGATATCCGCATGTTTTCCCCCGACCCAATATAAGTTGGTCCATTTTATACAAAAGTCAAGTGTATCATGCTTGGTTCAAGTGATGGCATGATAAGTGGTGATATCCATTTATTAACAAGTTATAGGATGAGACTACACAATAATAAGTCATGAAGTAACAAGAAGTAATGTCCATCAAGTAACATGTCATGAAGTACCAGTTATGAAGCATAAACAAAGATAATATATCACATATGTATCAAGGGTACGATCCAATTTCAGAAAAGAAATCAACTATAACAAACAGCCTAAATTAGTCGACTAGGTGGAAAGGTTAGTCGACTAATAGTTGTCTCTAGTCGACTAACAGTCTGGATTAGTCGACTAAAACTGGGTTCCAGAGAGTTGGATTCTGGTTTCAGGAAAAGTTAGTCGACTAGGTGGAAAGGGTAGTCGACTAACAGTGACTACAAGTCGACTAACAGATACTTAAGTCGACTAAATCTGGGATACAGAGAGTTGATGTTTTATTTCAGGAAAAAGTAGTCGACTAGGGAGGAATGGTTAGTCGACTAATAGTGATTTCTAGTCGACTAACAGTCTGGATTAGTCGACTAAAACTGTGTTCCAGAAAAGGTTACGTTTCAAAAATAGATGGGTTAGTCGACTAATTCCTAGGTCAAGTCGACTAATCGTGGGGAAACAGAATACAAAACAGAATTTCTGATGGTTGTGTTTGATGGTCTAAAAACATGATTTTGATGACATAGGTATACAAGATATGAAGATACAAGCATACTAGGAATTGATCAAGTCTTGGTGAGTAAAAATACTCACTAGGATTGGTTAATCGAAGCTTTATGCACTCGATAAGATCGTTGTCGACGAATAGCACCAAGGTGGTCCTCGACGATGTTAGATACGATCCCAAGTCCAAGTAGTGGTTGCTTGAGATGGAGATGATGAACTTGAGGTGTTGTTGGTTGAAGTGGAGATGGAAACCTTGGTGATGCTTTGAGAGTTGGTGGTTTGAAGTTGAGGTGAAGGAGAAAGTGGTGAGGGCTAACTCTTTGTTGAAGTGAAGAAAAAGGAAAAGAAATGTAAAGGAAATGTTTATATAGGTTTTAGATTTGTAAAGGAGATGCAAATAAGATAGAAGAGAGGGGTGTTTTTGCAAATGGGAGAGGGGATGAGTGTCCCTCTTTTGGCCACTTGGCCGGCCATGGAAGAGAGAGAAAAAGTGGGGCATTAATGGTAGAAGTTGTTGGAAGTGTGTGGAAGTTGGAATTTTGGGAAAGATTGGAATTTTGGAAAATGGAATTCTTGTGGATTGTGGAGGAAGGAAGGAAAAAGAGAAAGGAAAAAGGAAAAGAATTTATAAATGAAGATATTTTCTTGGACTTAGAAAATAAAAATATAAAAAGACAAGTTCCCGGGTTTAAGTCGAAGATGCGGAAAACATTTCGGAAAATACCGAAATCGTCCGAAATTCAAGTATCTCGGAACGACTCGTAAATTTTACCAAAATCAAGAATAATATATGAAGACTCATAGTGAAATCCGTTTTAAGAAATACTTTGTAGTTTTAAAACTAAAAATCCCGGAATCAGTTAGCTACCGACTCTGATGGAATTTTTCATAAATTCATAAAATTCTCAGAAAAAGTATTTAGGTAAGAAATATAATTCTAAAAGAAAATGTCTAAAGGACTTTCTAGAATTTCCAAACCGTTTGCAAATTAAAAATCCGAGAATCGATCAGCGACACTGGTCGACACCGGTTTTGAAGAAATTCATTTTAATTCAGGAAGAATCCAGAAAATCATAGAAAATCTAATATATTTGGAAATAATATTTGAAATTGAAATCGGTCAAATACAGGAAGTAAATCGAAAAATACGATCGAAAAACTGAATACGCAACTAAGTACGTATTCCGGGAACGGGGTATTACAGAGCTAGCACTCCCCTCGGTCGCCTGGAGGCCCACAGGTCAGACCGGAAGTTTTAGTTGCACAACATGCCTAATACCACTGTAAACACGAACACATATTGATAGCCGCAAGTTTCCCCCGACCCGATGCAAGTTGTTCCTTTTATGATTTATTAGATGATTATCAGATTCCGGGAATGAGCAAGAACAAGTCAGGAATACATGAATACAGGTATATCAGGAGTACTGGTTCGTACTATAATGTATCACATGTGTATCAGGAGTACAGTTTGTACTATCAAGATGTCAGGTCATCATTCCCGTTATCGTGATAATCATGAGAGTCAAGTATATCATGCCGGGTGTCAAGTGATAGCATGACAGGGGGATGATATTTGGCAGGTAACGAGTCATGTCAAGAGATTGATACTAGTCCGGTGGCAAGTCAGGTCATAACAAGAGGTCTTGCCAAGAAGTAGCAGGTTCGATGTTAGGTGATAACACATAAGCTGCCAGGTGATATACATGTGTTAAATATGAAGATGACAGGTATGAAGTAATGGCATGTGGTAGAATAGTAGCTGGGCACAACCAAGCGGAGCTGAGCAAGCTGGAAGTACAGACAGCAAACAGTATTTAACACTGGAGCGTCTAGCGAGGTTACCGGGACGACTCGACTGAAGTGCGAGCGGTAAATCCGGCAGCAACTCGCCTAGACGAATCTAGTGGTAAAGTGCTGAACGCTGATCATGATAACCAGGCGGAGCTGAACAAGCTGGAGGCACAGGCAGCGAACAGAGTTTAGACACTAATGCGCTCTGCGAGGTTACCGGGATACTCGGATCAAGATACGAGTAGAAAATCCGGCAGCAACTCGCTTAAACGAATTTAGTGAATAAAGCACTGAGCGCTAAGCATGCTCACCAGACGGAGCTGAGAAACCTGACGGTCCCAATCACGTCCCTTTCGAGATAGTGAGTGACCGGAGGCTGAAGGGTCCAGAGAAACCTGACGGTCCCAATCACGTCTCTTTCGAGATAGTGAGTGACCGGAGGCTGAAGGGTCCAGAGAAACCTGACGGTCCCAATCACGTCTCTTTCGAGATAGTGAGTGACCGGAGGCTGAAGGGTCGGCCACGCATAGTACAAAGCAGTAAAATACATCACAGGCATGGTATATGTGCAAGAATGAAACTACCCTAATACAAGCATTCGTCACAGAGCAATACATGTCCAGCCATTGGCACTCGGCCATACACAGATGCAGGGACTCAGCCCAATACAAAATACATGTAAACATGGAATAAAATACATGTCGACCCGACAAAGTAGGGAAACCCAAATGGAGGCGAGAGCGAGGACACTCGCCTAAATCACCGAAAGTGCCGAAAAGTCCGAAATCCATGGAACTCGCGCACGCGCCATAAAATAATAATATATAAATATATGGAGAGAGAAAGTGAAGAGGAGAGAGAAAGAGTTAGAGAGAGAAAGAGGGAGAAACCTAGAGAGAGAAAGGGACACAGGGAGACGCGGGTTATGCGAGCGAGACGCTGGGGTCGCAGACGCGGGAGTCGCGTCGCGGGATTAGCAAACGCAGGAATCACAGACGCGGGAGTCGCGTTGCGTAGGAGCCACAAACGCGGGGTTCGAGACCCGCGTTCAAATCAGGACGCGAGGAGAACGCGGACGCGGTCGTGGGTTCCGCGTCGCGTTGGCACAGGAAGAACACAGACGCGGACCTTAGCTCCGCGTCGTGTTGACACGAGAGGGACACAGACGCGGGCGTTGACTCCGCGCTGCGTCGATACAATAACGCGTAGGCCGCGTTAAAGGGGTCGCCTGCACGCGGGGGTGAGACCCGCGTCAGCAATTAAAACAGAGGAGGGAAGGTGATTACGGGGTGGTAGTGTTTAGTGTTTGTCGTTGCAATTGTCACCGGAAAGATTACCGGAATAATCGTGAACGATTACCGGAATAATCACCGGAGCCGGAATGATCACCGGAATAATCGTGAACGATTACCGGAATGATCACCGTTGATATTGCCCGAAATGATTACCGGAATAATCGTAAACGATTACCGGAATAACCATCTGAGACGTTGCCGACGAAGAAGAGCTCGGCCCCAATCCAAAAGGAGTGACCGGCCCTGATAAGAGTCATTTTCCAAATGGAGAAGACGAACTGGAAGAAGAACCAGGATGAAAAGAAAGAAACAGAGAAGGAAAGGAAAGAAGAAAGAAGGTTAATCAGGGGAGAGAGAAAGTTATCAGGAGAGAGAGTGATTAGGAAAGAGAGGAGAGAGAGACCCAGGAGAGAGAGAGAGATCCAAGGAGGGAAAAGAGAGAGAAGGGGGGCTGTTGCCCCCTTGCTCCCGCACACAGCGCCCCCCTCTGGGGGCGCTCTGCCTGGCCGGCGGCCAGGTGGCGGCGCCGGGCGGCGCCGGCCACCGGCAGAGAAGGAGGGGGCAGCGCCCCCTCAACAAAGAAGGGAGGGGGCTGTGCCCCCCTCCAGCAAAAGAAAAGAGAAGGGGGGCCATTGCCCCCTCTCAGGCCACGCACAGGGGGCCCAGGTGGGCCCCCTGGCCGCCCACGGCCGCCGGCAGGGCGCCGGCGGCGCCGGATCCGGGGGTGGCTCCGGCCACCCCAAAAGTGAGGGGAATGGGGAAGGAGTCTTGTGGTGGTGGTGGAGATGAGTTTGGTGGTTGTTTGGAGGTGGTGGTAGAGGAATTGGAAGAGATGGGAGGAGGAGGAGTTGGGTGTTGTAGGGGTGGAGTTTGGGTGGAGTAGATGGTGGTGGAGGTGGTTAATTGAAGAAGAAGAGGGTGGATTTGATGGTGGTTTTGAGGAGGAAGGAGGTGGAGATGGTGGTTGTGTTATTGGTGATGGAGGAGAGGAAGCTAGGCCGGAGTTGGGGTCCTCGCCGGCGACGTGGCCGGAGCGCCAGCGGTGGTGGCCGGTTGGGGTTGGCCCTCTCTTGGAGGAGGAGAAGAGGGAGAAAGGAGATGAGGAGAAGTGAAGAAGAAAGAAAGAAAATAGAAAAGAAAAAGAAAAGAAAAAGGGATGATGATGGGAAAGGGGTAGGTGAGGGGTGTGGTGATGGGATGCGGCCCACGTGGAGGGGAGTGGGCTGCTGGGGTTGTTGGGAGAAAAGAAAGAAAAGAAAGAGGAGAAAAGACAAGATTTGAAGAAAATAATAATATTATAATATGGTCGCGAAAAATCGACTGTTCCAGAAAAATCCCCAAAAATACCCGGAGGTAGAAAACGTCATCTTGAGGAATAATACGAAATCGGTTTTCAGAAATAAAATCCCATTTTCAAATTAAAAATCCGGAAGTCAACCGCCGATACCGGTCTACACCGGGTCGGCCGGATTTTGATAAATTCCGAAAAATCCCAGAAAATGTATTAAAGAATAAAATATGATTTTAAGAAGTAAAGTGAAAGCAGAATTCAGAAATTCAACTCCGATTGTAAACTAAAAATACTGGAATCAACCAGCGATACTGGCCGACACCGAATCCGGTGGAATTTTCATAAATTCATAAAATCCTCAGAAAAAGTATTTAGATAGGAAATGTGATTTTAAGAAATAATGTAAAAAGACACTTCTTGAAATTCCAATCCGTTTGTAAGTTAAAAATCCGGGAATCGGTCAGCGGCACTGGTCGACACCGGTTTTGAAGATTTTCAATTTAATTCAGGAAAATTCCAGAAAATCATAGAAAATCTAAAATATTGGAAAACGATGTTTAAAACTGAAATCGGTTAAATCGGAATACCAGAATGACCAAATCGAGTAATACCCTAGGATCGGGCCCTCGGTTCAGACTAGAGCTGACTCCGAGTCCACGAATCCAAATCCAAGACAAATGTTCATATAAATAATTCATAATACAAAACAAATATAAGAAGTAAATCGAAAAATACGATCGAAAAATCTGAATACGCAACTAAGTACGTATTCCGGGAGCGGGGTGTTACAATCCATCCACCTTACAAAAATTGCGTCCTCGCAATTTCGATAAGGGGTAAATTGAACACAAAAAGGACAAGGGTGGAATTTATACCAATTAAGATATGAAGCACTATAGGTAGGGCTCTCAAGTCAACTGAACAATCATCAGAATATAGACGTCCTCTGCACTTCCGGCTGTATAAATCTCTGAATGATGCCGAATAATACTGACTGATAACACAGCTTTGCAATAGAATTCCCGCTGTACTGCATACTTAATGTTGCTCCACGAATGAGCCAGAATACTGAAGATAATGAAAACCCTGATAGTCTTGAGCATAATAAAGAAGACCGATAATTGAGAATTCCGAATACCAGGCATTGATTACTCTGAAAGATATAACCGAGAATATAGAATACCCGTAGAGAATCCCGACTACTGACTTCTGAAAGATCACCCGATCGGGATCAATCCTGAGAATACCCAAGCTTCACAGAGTTGACCGAAGAGATCACATAATAGCTTCATTCAGAACCAGCCACTACCCCTCTGGTATATCCATATCTTAAGTTGGTATAAAGGCATCGAAAAAACCAAAACCGGGTAAGATAGGAAGGATTAGGGATCAAAGGAGAGATGATCAAGAAAATAGAGAACTCTGTACTTGTAGTTGGATTGTATAATCAGGACTCATGCATTCTAGTTGCAAATTTCTTTACCATTAATTTGCCATCTGGACGTACTGAGGAGGTGAGAGCCTAAGCTCTGATACCAACCTGTAACGCCCCGATCCTGCGGGTACGGAGACGTTACTGCAACGTATATACGCAGGTTAGAATACCCTCACGTATATACGCTAAGCATCAGTACAGGCAAGAATTAGAGTACGGAAGCAAGTGGTGCATTATACATTCCAACATATGAGTACAATTATAAAGTTATCACCAGAGGTGATCCAATATTACATGAATATTACATCACTGATATGCGCATTTGCGAGATTACAAAGAGATGTACAAGTATGAACAGTACACAGGCACTCACGAGTTTACAAAGGAAAACTCGAGAGGCACACAAGGGGGCCTGGAAGGATAGAGCTCTGGATGATCTGCTGAAGATCCACACTACCGCTGCGCCACTCTGATCAGCAACTGGGAGAATCCACACGTTCCAAGCTCCATGACCTGGACATGAGGATCCAGGGGAGTCAGATGAAACTCCCCAGGCGAGTGGTGAAGCAAAAGCCAAGTGGCGAGCAAGGGTAAGTATATGTAAAGCGATAAAACCAAATAAAGCCGAGGACGAGCAAATCTGATTGTATGGTTTCAGATCACGGCTCCATAAGACTAGTACGTCGAAGGAATAATCCAAACAAGGAAACCCTCATCTATATACCTTTATCTCATGTCACCATAATCCAAGCACATACAACCCGACTGTACTCAGGGCATGATAAGATAATGAACAGGAGGCAAGTGGATACAAGGGATAAAGCAGAGTATGAGCAGTTAATACGATAATACTCATAAAGCCGAAATCCGAAGTAAAATCCAGGACAAGCAAATATGGTAAGGCATATCACAGATTCATAGCCGTTTAAGCTGCAGGCTTCAGTATGCGTCTCATTCCACATACTTCTACTTACAACTTAAAGAGCAGGTTATCATCTTGACGCTTTATTATTACTCGTCTTACCCTGATATCTAGCTATGTGAACTAGCGTCCCAGCACACATAGATCCATATCCGAGTAAAGCAAGGTTGTTATTGGAAACCAGCGGGGGTATCAACGAACTATGTTTACAGTGGGTCCCGTACATACCCGGGACCACGGCCCAGGATTGTTCCGTTGCTTGGTAACGGAACCAGCCGCAAGGCTAACAGGAGGGACTTATGTATGCCCTTATCATGATGGTACCAGGAAGGAGGGAGCCAGCACTCCCCTCGGTCGCCTGGAGGCCCACAGGTCAGACCGGAAGTTTTAGTTGCACAACATGCCTAATACCACTGTAAACACGAACACATATTGATAGCCGCAAGTTTCCCCCGACCCGATGCATGTTGTTCCTTTTATGATTTATTAGATGATTATCAGATTCCGGGAATGAGCAAGAACAAGTCAGGAATACATGAATACAGGTATATCAGGAGTACTGGTTCGTACTATAATGTATCACATGTGTATCAGGAGTACAGTTTGTACTATCAAGATGTCAGGTCATCATTCCCGTTATCGTGATAATCATGAGAGTCAAGTATATCATGCCGGGTGTCAAGTGATAGCATGACAGGGGGATGATATTTGGCAGGTAACGAGTCATGTCAAGAGATTGATACTAGTCCGGTGGCAAGTCAGGTCATAACAAGAGGTCTTGCCAAGAAGTAGCAGGTTCGATGTTAGGTGATAACACATCAGCTGCCAGGTGATATACATGTGTTAAATATGAAGATGACAGGTATGAAGTAATGGCATGTGGTAGAATAGTAGCTGGGCACAACCAAGCGGAGCTGAGCAAGCTGGAAGTACAGACAGCAAACAGTATTTAACACTGGAGCGTCTAGCGAGGTTACCGGGACGACTCGACTGAAGTGCGAGCGGTAAATCCGGCAGCAACTCGCCTAGACGAATCTAGTGGTAAAGTGCTGAACGCTGATCATGATAACCAGGCGGAGCTGAACAAGCTGGAGGCACAGGCAGCGAACAGAGTTTAGACACTAATGCGCTCTGCGAGGTTACCGGGATACTCGGATCAAGATACGAGTAGAAAATCCGGCAGCAACTCGCTTTAACGAATTTAGTGAATAAAGCACTGAGCGCTAAGCATGCTCACCAGACGGAGCTGAGAAACCTGACGGTCCCAATCACGTCCCTTTCGAGATAGTGAGTGACCGGAGGCTGAAGGGTCCAGAGAAACCTGACGGTCCCAATCACGTCTCTTTCGAGATAGTGAGTGATCGGAGGCTGAAGGGTCCAGAGAAACCTGACGGTCCCAATCACGTCTCTTTCGAGATAGTGAGTGACCGGAGGCTGAGGGTCGGCCACGCATAGTACAAAGCAGTAAAATACATCACAGGCATGGTATATGTGCAAGAATGAAACTACCCTAATACAAGCATTCGTCACAGAGCAATACATGTCCAGCTATTGGCACTCGGCCATACACAGATGCAGGGACTCAGCCCAATACAAAATACATGTAAACATGGAATAAAATACATGTCGACCCGACAAAGCAGAGAAACCCAAATGGAGGCGAGAGCGAGGACACTCGCCTAAATCACCGAAAGTGCCGAAAAGTCCGAAATCCATGGAACTCGCGCACGCGCCATAAAATAATAATATATAAATATATGGAGAGAGAAAGTGAAGAGGAGAGAGAAAGAGTTAGAGAGAGAAAGAGGGAGAAACCTAGAGAGAGAAAGGGACACAGGGAGACGCGGGTTATGCGAGCGAGACGCGGGGGTCGCAGACGCGGGAGTCGCGTCGCGGGATTAGCAAACGCAGGAATCACAGACGCGGGAGTCGCGTTGCGTAGGAGCCACAAACGCGGGGTTCGAGACCCGCGTTCAAATCAGGATGCGAGGAGAACGCGGACGCGGTTGTGGGTTCCGCGTCGCGTTGGCACAGGAAGAACACAGACGCGGGCCTTAGCTCCGCGTCGTGTTGACTCGAGAGGGACACAGACGCGGGCGTTGACTCCGCGCTGCGTCGATACAATAACGCGTAGGCCGCGTTAAAGGGGTCGCCTGCACGCGGGGGTGAGACCCGCGTCAGCAATTAAAACAGAGGAGGGAAGGTGATTTCGGGGTGGTAGTGTTTAGTGTTTGTCGTTGCAATTGTCACCGGAAAGATTACCGGAATAATCGTGAACGATTACCGGAATAATCACCGGAGCCGGAATGATCACCGGAATAATCGTGAACGATTACCGGAATGATCACCGTTGATATTGCCCGAAATGATTACCGGAATAATCGTAAACGATTACCGGAATAACCATCGGAGACGTTGCCGACGAAGAAGAGCTCGGCCCCAATCCAAAAGGAGTGGCCGGCCCTGATAAGAGTCATTTTCCAAATGGAGAAGACGAACTGGAAGAGGAACCAGAATGAAAAGAAAGAAACAGAGAAGGAAAGGAAAGAAGAAAGAAGGTTAATCAGGGAAGAGAGAAAGTTATTAGGAGAGAGAGAGTGATTAGGAAAGAGAGGAGAGAGAGAGACCCAGGAGAGAGAGAGAGATCCAAGGAGGGAAAAGAGAGAGAAGGGGGGCTGTTGCCCCCTTTGCTCCCGCACACAGCGCCCCCCTCTGGGGGCGCTCTGCCTGGCCGCCGGCCAGGTGGCGGCGCCGTGCGGCGCCGGCCACCGGCAGAGAAGGAGGGGGCAGCGCCCCCTCAACAGAGAAGGGAGGGGGCTGTGCCCCCCTCCAGCAAAAGAAAAGAGAAGGGGGCCGTTGCCCCCCTCTCAGGCCACGCACAGGGGGCCCAGGTGGGCCCCCTGGCCGCCCACGGCCGCCGGCAGGGCGCCGGCGGCGCCGGATCCGGGGGTGGCTCCGGCCACCCCAAAAGTGAGGGGAATGGGGAAGGAGTCTTATGGTGGTGGTGGAGATGAGTTTGGTGGTTGTTTGGAGGTGGTGGTGGAGGAATTGGAAGAGATGGGAGGAGGAGGAGGAGTTGGGTGTTGTAGGGGTGGAGTAGATGGTGGTGGAGGTGGTTAATTGAAGAAGAAGAGGGTGGATTTGATGGTGGTTTTGAGGAGGAAGGAGGTGGAGATGGTGTTGTGTTATTGGTGATGGAGGAGAGGAAGCTAGGCCGGAGTTGGGGTCCTAGCCGGCGACGTGGCCGGAGCGCCGGCGGTGGTGGCCGGTTGGGGTCGGCCCTCTCTTGGAGGAGGAGAAGAGGGAGAAAGGAGATGAGGAGAAGTGAAGAAGAAAGAAAGAAAATAGAAAAGAAAAAGAAAGAAAAAGGGATGATGATGGGAAAGGGGTAGGTGAGGGGTGTGGTGATGGGATGCGGCCCACGTGGAGGGGAGTGGGCTGCTGGGGTTGTTGGGAGAAAAGAAAGAAAAGAAAGAGGAGAAAAGACAAGATTTGAAGAAAATAATAATATTATAATATGGTCGCGAAAAATCGACTGTTCCAGAAAAATCCCCAAAAATACCCGGAGGTAGAAAACGTCATCTTGAGGAATAGTACGAAATCGGTTTTCAGAAATAAAATCCCATTTTCAAATTAAAAATCCGGAAGTCAACCGCCGATACCGGTCTACACCGGGTCGGCCGGATTTTGATAAATTCCGAAAAATCTCAGAAAATGTATTAAAGAATAAAATATGATTTTAAGAAGTAAAGTGAAAGCAGAATTCAGAAATTCAACTCCGATTGTAAACTAAAAATACTGGAATCAACCAGCGATACTGGCCGACACCGAATCCGGTGGAATTTTCATAAATTCATAAAATCCTCAGAAAAAGTATTTAGATAGGAAATGTGATTTTAAGAAATAATGTAAAAAGACACTTCTTGAAATTCCAATCCGTTTGTAAGTTAAAATCCGAGAATCGGTCAGCGGCACTGGTCGACACCGGTTTTGAAGATTTTCAATTTAATTCAAGAAAATTCCAAGAAATCATAGAAAATCTAAAATATTGGAAACGATGTTTAAAACTGAAATCGGTTAAATCGGAATACCAGAATGACCAAATCGAGTAATACCCTAGGATCGGGCCCTCGGTTCAGACTAGAGCTGACTCCGAGTCCACGAATCCAAATCAAAGACAAAACGTTCATATAAATAATTCATAATACAAAATAAATACAAGAAGTAAATCGAAAAATACGATCGAAAAATCTGAATACGCAACTAAGTACGTATTCCGGGAGCGGGGTGTTACACTAAATGTGTGAGTTTTGTGATGGAGCTGAAATGTAACAATTAGTTAACCTGAAATTTTGTTAAACAAAATTATTAACACCATAACTACATACGTTTTGTTATCATTAAAACTAGGGCTAATGGCCTTTGGGCCAACAATCCCTCTCTTTTTGATGATGATAAAACATATGGAGTTATTACAAATAATTTGGGAAGAGACTTCAAGCGAAGCTCCCTCTAAACACATGTATATATCAAATATGACATAATAGGCTAAATGCAACAATTAAAGCATATGTATAGGATATGCCAATCAGGCTCTTATGCAACCCATCCATGCATACTAAGAGTACAGAGTTATAAAGGTGTATGCACAAACAGATTCCCTCCATCCATCCAAGTTACCTCCAACCTCCAATTACAAGTGGCAAATGGTTGGATAATAAAGAAAACACTAGACAATATAAATATACCACATACCACACATATGTAAAGACAAAAGAGATAAATACCATAACAGAAATTTGTCCATATAACACAGAGGTTCATGCCAACCTCAAAACAAGATACATACCACATAAAACATATGTCCATCAGATACTGAAATGTAACAAAGCACATGTCTATAAATAAATCCAAAGATACATAATACAAATAAAATACTCTAGATAAAGACACCAAAGTAAATACCCAAGGATAACTCCCAAAGATAATTCTCCCAAAGATAACTCCATCAAAATCTCTCCCCTTTTAGCCATCAATAAAAGGGGTAATCCTCCTAAAAATCTGGGTCTTCTGGTGCTGATGCCTCGGAAACAATTGTAGGAGGTACCCATGTATCGAACGGAGGACCCGTCGTAAGAAGCGGCTATGAGTGGCCTCTCGGAAGTGGAACAGGTCAAGCATTCCTACTATAGGTGTCGTCAACACATGTCTGAAGATACCGAATGGAGACACAGATGTACTGAAGATCATTACCCGCTCCTTGCTCCATCCGCTGGAAGTTAGCAGGTGATGCTCCCGAAGCTGAGCAAAAAGGGCTAAATATGAATCGAAGGATGCGGAAGATGTAGAGGAGGATCCAAGAAAAACAACTGAAATTATAGGAGGGGGTGAGGAGCAAGAACACCTCTCTAGCATGCATCCTCTTAAGAAGAGTGCTGTTGATGTCAACTGACGGTTCGATGGACCGTTCAGTAAAGAGATCAATTTTGAGTTGCTTTAAGAAGCAAGTGATGAGCATCCCAAAGGACAAATGTCGGTTTGGGATCAAGAGATGTTCAGAGGCTATATAATCGACAATGAGTTTAGGAATGTTAACTCTAATGTCTTTCAGAAGGTAATAGATCAGGAGTGGAGCTGAATCCCTAGCATGTCTATATTCTCTCGATTTTGCCAGGAAATTATAGAAGACTATCTTGGCAAGGAATTGGGCAGTGAGAGTATAGTACTTCACCTCCTCATTCCTAACAAGAGCACGGTTTTCATCGTCGTGAAGCAACAAAGATGCGGTGAGGGCAGATCCACCGTCAGGATATTCAAATTCATGCAGATCAACATTATAAATATCTACCCCCTCACAGGAAAGGTGTAGTAGATGGGCAAATCGTTTTAAGGAAATGTTTGTATCCATGCCTAAAACTCTAGACCTGATGTGATCATTTTCAAACAACATGTTAGAGTAAAAGTAATGTACAAGTTCAGGGTATACAGGTTCTTTGATTGTAACAAGATGTTCAAGTGAACTTGTATTCAAGATAACAGCCAGATTTAGGTGCTCAAAATCAGCAAGCACTACTGTCCTACCAGAGATTACATGTTTGTTATGAATAATAGAGAATTTATAAGATGCATTTTGAGAGATAAATGGGTTTGAAGAGGATTCAGGGGCTTTACCCTTTTAGATTTGGATCTTTTAGACATATTGAGGACAATAAACAGGAATATGGCATGAATAAAGAAAGATTAACTTGAAAAACTAAGAAAATCAATAAGATTTAGGAAGAAAAGAGTTTATATCTTGAAATCCCAAAAAAAAATCCTTGAATTGCAGATTTGAAGGCTGAAAGGAATTTTAACAAAATTTTATGGTGAAATTTTAGAGTAGAGGAGTTATGGAAGGGTTTAGAATGAGTTGGGGTGAAAATGGTGAGGAGAGGAAAAGAGTGTCAGTGGATGGGAAAGAATTGAGAGAGATTAGAGTTTTTAAGGTTCTGAAATCGGGTAAAAACAGGCAGCCCCACACCTCGGTTGACTGCCCGGTCAACCGGGGCTAACCGAGAGCAAACTCGGTTACAGTTGGTCGACCGGCTTTAGGCCAAAAATTTTATTTTTGAAAACCAGGCTACTTCGGTCGACTGCCCGGTCGACCGGTCTTATGCCAGTCAACTCGGTCGATCGGTTGGTCGACCAGGAGAGCCTAAAAATCTGTTTTAAAAATAGGATTTTAAAGGTTTTGAAAATAATTTATCTTTGTATATTTTTATACATAACATAATGGAACTATACCAAAAATCTTAATTGCATGAAAAACTCACAAGAAAAATTTTATATTTTATTATTAAATTATCAAAATAAAATTTTTCAATAATTAACTCATAAATTAAGCAATAAATTAAGATATTGAACCCGAATACCCTTTACGGGTTCTGAACTTCTCCTCGTCATTCCTCTAGATAAGAGTTGAGGCGCGCAATTACTATCTTGATTTATTTGCTTAAATATTATTTAAATAAAAAACAAAATATTTGACAATAAATATATTTATAAAAATATTTATCAACCAAGTGAGTAAAGAAAAAATACTCTACACATGGACAATCAAAACATGGCTAGTATGGAATAAAATCAAACTAAATAGACTAGCTAGAATATAGGCAAGATACAAAGATAAGAATATGTAAGTCTACACAATCTAAAGTAGGTTACCACAAAAAGAATTTAGCTGACCCTATACATGCAAAGATCTTACTAGAAATGAAATATTCAAGTAGAGAAGTTACCAAACCACGGGCAATCTCCAAAATAAGTGCCTCTTGATAGCGATTGAATGTGACGGTTGATCCGTTGAGCTTCGATGCATCCACCACCCGGCACCATCTCCCCCTAAATCTTGGAGGAGGACGACAAGCCTGTATCAATCAAGTTTGGTATGTTCTTTGGTACCCAAATCTTTTTGGGTCCTGTAGGGTTAGTGCTATTTCAAGCCTAAACATTGTTATTAATCATATTTAACTTTGCATAACAAAATTTTGCTAAATGGCCTTTCCGGCCGCAATGTGCACATGTGTACACTTTATCATACATGAAAGCATGCTAATGTTGATGTGTGTGTGTGTAACACCCCGCTCGCAGAATACGTACTTAGTTGCGTATTCTATTTTTCAATCGTAATTTTTTGATTTACTTTCTGTATTTGTTTTGTATTATGAGATATTTATATGATCGTTTGCCTTGGATTCAGATTCGTAAACTCGGAGTCAGCCCTAGTTTGAACCGGGAATCCGATCCTAGAGTATTGCTTGATTTGGTCTTTCTGTTATTCTGATTCGACCGATTTCAGTTGCAAACATCATTTTCTAATATTCTAGATTTTTCATGATTTTTTTGAATTTTCCTGAATTAAGTTGTAAATCTTCAAAACCGGGTCGACCAATACCGCTGCTCGATTCTTAGATTTTTAATTTACAAACGGAATTGAAATTCTAAAAACGGATTTCCTGTAACTTATTAAAATTACATTTTCTATCTAAATACTTTTTCTGAGAATTTTCTAAATTTATCAAAATTCTCTTGGATTTAGTGTCGGCCAGTATCACTGGTTGATTCCAGGAATTTTAGTTTACAATTGGAATCAAATTTCTGGATTCTTCTTTCATATTTCTTCTTAGAATTATATTTTTTCCTTTCAGGCATTTTCTGAGATTTTTCAGATTTTATCAAAATCCGGCCGACCCGGTATTAACTGTTGACTTCAGGATTTTTTTTGAAAATGGGATTGAATTTCTGAAATCGATTTCACAAAAAATCTTTAAATAATATTTATTATTTTTTAAAATTTTTGGGAAGCTTTCCAATCTACTTAAATTTTTAGACTTTTCCGGAGTTTCGGTGTTTTCCCAGATACCGGAATTTTATCCAGATATTTTACTTTTCTCTTTTTCCATTTTTCTCTCTCCTCACTAGACGCGAGTTTCACCAAACCTGGGTTCAACATTTAAAGCAGGGATGCTCTCCATACTGCATTTAATGCTTGTCCTGCAAGATCAATTCTGAATCTTATCAACCATGCTTTCTTGTCTTTTCTGTCTAACGCGACTCTTGCGTCTTCCTCCTAGACGCAGACCTCGTCTCCGCGTCTGGCTTTGTTTTGCTTAGACGCGGATTTGCTTTTATGGGGACGCAGCCCATTTAGTGGAGACGCAAGTCTCTTTATGTAAGGATGGGAATGGCAATATTGTAATAATCATTCTCCCTTATATAACCACCCCCTTTTTTTTCCTTCTCTTTCATTTCTTCTTCTTTCTTCTTCCAGCAAGCAGCCAACGAAACAGCAGCCCACCAAGTCCCTTGCCCTCCCATTGGCCGGCCATCTTCTCCACTCTCCCCTCCATTTCCACCATCAATTCCACCATCTTTCTCTCCTCCATCTCCTCCTTCATTCCAACAACAACAACAACCATAACACCACCACCACACCACCTTCTTCCTCTCTTTCCACTAAACAACCCATTCTTACCACCAACTTCACCATCATTTCCACCACCACATACACCACCTTAGCCACCAACGATCACACTAAGTTCTCCTTCTCGGCGAGCTCTTCCATCCTAGCCAACTCGTCGCTCTCCGAAACATCATTTTCAAAATTTTGAAAATTCAAAATAAGCTAGACTTGCACCCTTCCTTGGTCGGGTTTGGGCTGCCGGCCTTGGCCGCCGGCCGGAGATGGCCGACCGTTCTCCTCTTCTCCCTTTCTTCTTTCCTTCCTTTTTCTTTCCTTCTTCGTTCTTTCTTTCTTTCTTTCCTTCTTTCCTTTTTCTCTTCTTTGATTTCTTTCACTAATTCCCTGCGTCTCCTCTATCTCCTTTCTTCCCTTCGTCTCATTTTCTCTCCTCTCTCTTTCTCTCTCCTGTACTGTCTCTCTCTCACTCATTCTTATCTCTCTGTCTCTCTCTTTGTTAAATTGCTGACGCGGATCTCACCCCGCGTCTAAGAAATTCCTTAACGAGAATCTTCGCGTTCTTGACATTTATATAACGCAGCCTTCGCGTTCTTATATCGACGCAACGCGGAGCCCATGCCCGCGTCTGTGTCCTTCTCGTGTCAACACGATGCGGAGCTCATGCCCGCGTCTGTGTTCTTCTCGTGTTAACGCGACGCGGAACCTACATCCGCGTCCGCGTTCTTCTCGTGTTATAACTTGAACGCGGGTCTCAAACCTCGCGTTTGGGGCATCTACGCGACGCGACTCCCGCGTCTGCGACCCTCGCGTCTCACTCTCAAACTCGCGTCCCCCTGTACACAATCTCTCTCCCTATACTCTCTCTCCATGGACTTCTCTCTCTAGCTCTTACTTTCTTTCTCCTCTCTCTTAATTTTTCTCCTCTCTCTATCACTTTCTCTTTAACGCGTTGATGCGTTGATTTCTTAGATTTCAGAGATTGGGGATTTCACTATGTTTTCTGAAGACTTAGGCGAGTGTTCTCGCTTTCCTCTTGGCTTTTCCGCTTCGTCGGATCGACTTGGTTGTCTATGTATTTGTGTCTGGAACTAACACTTTCTCTGCAGGTACCCTAACCACTGGGTATAACCTTTGGGGTTTAAAGTCCTCTGGACTTTCTCTATGCTAAGCCTAGTAGGCGGACCTAGTGTCAACACTTTACCGCTTACTCCGTTCGAGTATAGTTACCCCGTGAGCATGGCTTCCCCGTGAACAGTAGTATGGCGTTCATACGCTTACTGCGACACGTGTGTCTAGCTACGCTGCGAGCGTAATCACGCCGAGCGTGATAGCATTTAGTGTTGTACATTAGCTTTGCTCCAGCTTGCTCAGCTCTGCTTGATTGTGCTCAGCTATTACTCTATCACTTACCAAGTACATGCTTGATATGTTAACACTTGTCATACTTTTACTTGATACCTACCATCTACATGCTAATACCTGACACCTATCTGTATCACTTGACAACTGTTGTGTCATCACCTGACACCCAACTTGCTACTTGACACTTACTTCTTATTATGACATGACTTATCACCTGCCTCCTAACATATTAATACTTGACCTGTGATTATCACATTTACGGGGATACTATACTTGTTGTCTTGTATTACATACTGTGATTTGAATCTTGTACTTGTTATCCTGTATTATACATATACAGTGACCTGAATCTATAGTACTCATGTACTCCTGAACTCCTGATCATGCCTTGCACCCGCTATTCCCATAAATTGATAACTACATAATAAATCATAAAAGGAACAACTTGCGTCGGGTCGGGGGGAAACTTGCGGCTATCAATATGTGTTCGTGTTTATAGTCGCCCTAGGTATGTGTGCAACTAAAAGTTTCGGTCTGACCTGTGGGCCTCCAGGCGACCGAGGGGAGTGCTGGCTCCCTCCTTCCTGGTACCATCTTGATAAAGGGCATTCTATAAGACCCTCCTGTAGGCCTTGCGGCCAGTTCTATACACCAGCAATGGAACGTCCTGGACCGTGGTCCCGGGCATGTACGGGACCCACTGTAAACATTGTTCGTTGATACCCCTGTTGGTTTCCAATAACAACCTTGCTTTACTCAGATGTGGATATATGTGCGCTGGGACGCTAGTTCACATATCTAGACATCAGGGTAAGACGAGTAATAATAATAATAATAAAAGATGCCAGCTATGAATCTGTAGTAGGCCTTGCCATGTTTGCTTGTATCGGATTTTACTTCGGATTTCTGGTTTTATGATTATTATACTACACCTGTTCATATCCTGCCTTCTACTTGTATTCTATCCCGCCTGTCTCCTGCTCTTATCTGATCATACTATGAGTCTTCCCTGCTTGATATTATATGCTGTATATCTACTTGCTCCTGTATGCTTGTGCCCACGACACGGTTTTCAATGCATGTTTATGATTCGGATTCATCGATACACGTGTGCTTATCTATGCTCGCCACCTGGCATTCGCATCACCACTCGCCGGGGAGTTCTGACTCCTCTGGATCCTCATGTCCAGGTCTTGGAGCTTGGAGCATGTGGATTCTCCCAGTTGCTGATCAGAGTGGCGCAGCGGTAGCGTGGATCTCTAGCAGATCGTCCAGAGCCTCATCCTTTCAGGCCTCCTGTTCGGCTCTAGAGTTTTCCTGTTGTGACTCTGAGCCTCCATTTGTACTATTCATACATGTATATCACCTTATGTTCTCGCATTTGCGCCTGTTGGTGATGTAATATTATTGTAATATTTATCACTTCCTGTGATAACTTTGTAATTGTACTCATGTGTTGAAATGTATAATGCACCACGTGCTTCCGTACTCTGATTCTTGCCTGTACTGATGCTTAGCGTATATACGTGAGGGTTTTTCTGCTCTGCGTATATACGTCACAGTAACGTCCTCGTACCCGTCGGATCGGGGCGTTACAGTGTGTGTGTGCGCATTTTTTTATGGTGTGTGTTAGATGTATGAGATGTATGTTTCCTTTAGGTTTTTCCTTTTGGAGACATAGATGCAAATTTGTTCATATCAAAAGCACACTTTTTCAGGTGATATCCAAAACATCAATACGTTTTGAATACCCAAAAATTCATTTTATTATAAGTAATATTTGGGCTTTTACCCTTACAAATAATTTTGAATTTTTCAAAATCCTTTTTCATTTTCTCAAAGAAGTGGATAAATTGTTTTTCTCATTAAAAACAATTTCTAACTTATTCTTTAGAATATCATTTTCCTTTTTCAATTTTTTATTTTGTGCAAGAGAAATTTCATACCTACTTTATAATTCTTCAAAAAATTGTGCTAGTTCATACATGATTAAATCATTATCTTCTAAGGAGTTTTTTAGATTTACCTTGGAAACTTCTTCACCGTTTGCCATGAAGCAAACGTGTGCGGTGTCAATCTCCTCTTCGAAATTTGTCTCCGAATCATCCCAAGTGGCTACCATCGCCTTCTTGTTTCTATGAACATTCTTGGAGGTAGTGACTTGAAGTGAGGGGCAATTCGTAATTAGATGTCCCGTTTTCTTGCAATAAAGCAAGTACCTGTCTCCTCATTTTTTTTTTTCAAATCTTTCTTGATTTCTTCCTCTTCGGAAGTTTCTTTGTCTTCCTTTCTTATAGAACATTTTGCCCACTTTTCTAAAGAACGTGACAAAATCCTCGTCACCATCTTCTGACGATTCTTCTTCATCAAGGGATGATGGAGTAGCATTGAAAGCTACTGCTTTCTTCTTTGGGTCTTCCTTCCTTCTTTTTCCTTCATTTTCATCTCAAGGGTTTTGAGATTTTCAATTAAGCCGAAAAAGTCCATCCCCTCTCTATCGTTGAGCTCCTTGAGGGTTATTGCCTTGACTTTTCAAGATTTGAGAAGAGCTCTAATGACCTTCCGGATCTTTTAGTCATTGTCAATGGTGTCTCCTAAAGAAGATAAACCATTAGTGATTTAGGTGAACCGAGTGAGCATCTCATTTATACATTCATTTTCAAGCATATAAAAATTCTCATATTGAGAATGGAACAAGTCAATTTTAGATCTCTTGACTTGAGACGTTCCCTCATGAGTAATGATAAGATCATTCCAAAATTCATAAGCGGATTTACAATTTATCACACGAGAAAGTTCATCATCATTTAATGCTTGTGTAAGTGCATATTGGACTTTAGCATTGGCCTCATAATCCTTAGCGGTTGCTTCGGACCATGTATCCACATCACCGCGAGGTTCAATAAATTCTTTGGTAATGACCTTGGCAACTCTAACTCCTAGGGACTTAAGGAATATGTTTATTTTGACCTTCCAAATGGGAAAGTTCAACCCATCAAAATTGGGTGGGGACTTGATGCTAGAGAAGTCGTGTGATGCCATAAAAATAAGTATAAGTGAACAAACAAATAAATACAATAAATGAATATAGCCAAATAAAAGAAGATCTCCTTAAGGTGGTTAAACTAAAAACTAGGGTTAGGCTCTGATACCAATTGAATCACCTAGAGGGGGTGAATAGGTGATAGCTATACTAAATGGTAAATAATACAGAATTAAAAATATCTTGCTAGTAACCTAACAAATAGCAAATATAACTAAAGAAATACTTGCAAAAGAGTAAGCAATATTAGAGTGCAAGTAAAGAAAGAGTAGTGTTAAGAGAGAGAGAGAGTAAGCAATTGCAAACACAATGATATGTTTCGAGGTTCGAATCACTACTCTATGTCCCCGCCTTCAACACTATGAAGGATTTCCACTATGACCATCCCATTGGATCGTCAACCGGTTACAAATTCTCACTAGAACACAATGGATTCACTAGTCCTCTCCACGGTACCACAACACCAACTCGGAGCTCACTAGCTCACTTGAGACCGCAAACTCTACAACTTCTCAATAGAAGGAAAATGATGATTAACTCTTGACCATAAATAGCTCACAAGCACAATTCTATAACCAAGATGAGGAAGTGAAACTCTTTGGGATTGTGTAGTGAAAAAAGCTGTAGAGATGTAAAAGGAGGGCTCAAGCTAAAAACAAAACTTTAGAAATTTTGGCTCAAAATGAAATCTTTTATCAAGAGGCTAAAACTTGTAAAAACTTGATCTAATCTTTATAAATCTTGTTGTTGAGTTGTTTCATAGTCCCACTATATATAGGGGATGAAAACATGGGGAGAAAACCCAATAGAGCCGTTGGGACAAGACCCAGAAAAAGACAAAATAAAAACTAACCGTTGGGAAAATTGACCGAAGAAAATCCTTCTTTCGGTTGACCGACCGGTCGACCGCCAATGATCGAATTTTCGATCGTTGGGGATAGCGGTCTACCGGACGGTCGACCGATGTTCCCATCCAGACTCTCTATCGGTCAACCAGACCCAACAGAAAGCAATGCTCTTGCTGTCGGTCGACCGCCCAGTCGATCGAAATGCACATATGCACTTTGGTGCATGTCGGTCGACCGCCCAGTCGATCGACAGAGCAATTTTGCTCTGCCAGCGGTCTGCCGCCCAGTCGACCGGCAAAGGACCAAAGTCAAATTTTGGAGATCTTTTTGAAACCAATCTTTTTTCGATAAAATATCTTTTGATTTTTAAATACAAAATAGATTTTTAGGGACTTGAAGAACTAGTGTGTGATTATGAATCATCACCAAATAAAGGTAGAACTATATTTTGACAAAATTCTTTTCTAAAACAAAAGCCAGGTTTTTTCGAAACTTGTTTTTCTGGAACTCGGTAAAGAACACGATAAGAAGTATAGTTATAAATTCTTGTTGAAAACACAAATGAATATGAAATATGTGTGTGTGTCAATCCCAAAAGCTATCAACCTATATCATCTTGGTTTTAACAAATGACTATAAATCCTATCTAAAATATAAAAGATAAAAATATAAATCTTAAAATAGTCTTCTGTAGAACACTGGATCCTTGACCTCTTCTATTTGTGCTTAGGCTCTGGGATCTATATCTTCTTGGCTTTCAAATGTGTGAGTCTTGTGATAGAGTCGAAATACAACAATTAGTTAACCTGAAACTTTCTTAAACAAAATTGTTAACACCATAACTACATACGTTTTGTTATCATCAAAACTAGAGCTCATGGCCTTTGGGCCAACACTTCCATCCAGTCCTCCTGCAGTCTCCTCATCTGCTCCAGTTGCTCTACATGTCTCCATAACTTCATCAGTTTACCATAGGCATTTAGGCCATCCTTGATCTTCCGTACTTCATAAAGCTCAGCAAGATTGTCCTATATTATTTTCTTGTCAGCAAAATAAGCCTCGTCTACTTTATGTAAGTCATGTGTTCTAGGCTAGCAAAAGAAAATATCATTTTCTCTATCTGATTCTCACACTTCTTGTTCCCTTGCTCTAATACACACTGATATTTGGGGTACATCCCCCTTCCCTTCCATTTCTGGATATCGTTACTTCATTAATTTCATTGACAATTATTCGCAGTACACTTGGATTTATCCGTTGCACCATAAATCCAAAGTTCATCGAGATTTCACAGAAGTCAAACAAACAGTGAAAAATAATTCAATGCCAAAATAAAATGCATACGATCTGATGGGGGGGGTGAATATTGTAGCCTTACCTTTGAATCATTCCTTCGTAACCATGGTATTCACCACCAATATACATGTCCCCATACACCAGAATAAAATGACGTTTCAGAACATAAACACAGGTACTTATTAGACATGGGTAGAAGTCTAATGGCACAATCTGGAGTTTCCGCTCAGTATTGAGTTGAAACATTTCTTACTCCATCTACCTTATCAATCATCTCCCCATCCCTGTCCTCAATCATTCTACTCCATATGAAATATTTTTTTCAAACATACCCTTCCTACAATCACCTACGAGTCTTTGGTTGCAGTTGTTTTCTGTGGACTAGGCACTATGCCAAACGCAAATTGGATTTCCGAAATTGTTCTTGTATTTTCATGGGATACTCGGACTCCTACAAGGGCTATTGTTGTCTTGATCTCCAAACACAAAATCCTCAGGTCAAAACATGTTCTATTTGATGAAAATACATATCCCTTCCTCACCAATCCACCTCAATTGTTCTCACATACACTTCCTCCAATACCACATATTGTCCATATTCCTCCTCTACAATCATCTTCTTCAACATCTTCTACTACCTCCACACCCTCTGTCGCGTCCACAAATGTTGAACCACCATCGCCAATGCCATCCCCATCTCATTCCCCTGAACCTGCAGCATCACAATCACCAATTCCTCCATCCTCATCACAAGTCTCAGTGACAAACAACCATCCCATGACAACTCGCTCAAAGCTTGGTATATTTAAACCCACCTATTAACAAAACATCCTCTAGCCAAGTGCCTTCTCACCACTGCAATACCTCCCGCTCTGACTTGTTTCAGTCAAGCTTCAAAGGATCCATGTTGGAGATCAGCAATGGCCGATGAAATTAATGCACTATTGGATGCTCAAACTTGGTCACTGATCCCTCCACCCAAAAATCACAGCACAGTAGAGTGCAAATGATTTTTTTGAATTAAGCAAAAATCTGGTGGCTCGGTTGATCGATTCAAGGCAGCTTAGTGGCAAAGGGCTATCAACAACTCCCTGGAATCGACTACGGCAATACTTATAGCCATGTGGCCAAATAATCTACAATTCGACTCGTTCTTGCCCTTGCAGTTCAGTTCGGATGCTTCCTTTGGCAACTGGATATTTCAAATGCTTTCCTACATGACATGTTCTCTGAAAACAATCATGACACAACCCCGAGCTTCATCGACAAACACTTCCTTCACCATGTTTGCAAGCTTCACAAGTTCTTGTACTGACTCAAACAAGCGCCACGCGCCTAGTATGATTGGCTTTGCGAATCTTTGCTTGATCTTGGGATTGTAACCTCTCCTCATGACAACTTTCTCTTCATCTGATCCACTGGAGGCACCTTTACAGTGATTCTCAATCATGTAGATGATATATAACTTAGAGGCAATTCACCTCAGTTCTGCAATTCTCTAATTGCTTCATTGGGAAATGACTTTCCTCTTAAGGATCTTCGACCAGCTCACTACTTCCTCGGACTAGAGCTCACACCAACCTCTAATGGCCTCTTTATCTGTCAATCTAAATACATCACAGACTTATTATGTCGAGCCAACATGGAAGGATGTAAGCCTTGTTCTTCACTTATCAGAAATGGACTCAACAAGTGGTGATCTCCTTTCCAATGTCACTGAATACAGATCCCTCATCGGCACCGTACAATATCTTACTTGGTCCAGACCGAAGATATCCTTCGTCGTCAACCAAGCATGCTGGTTTCTTCAACAACCCTGGACTCCTCATCTCACGGCTGTCAAACGGATCCTCCACTATCTCAAAGGAACAATCACTCATGGCCTCTTCTACAAACAAGGTTCTCTTCAAATTCAAGCTTACTCCAAAGCCAACTGGGCAGGCTCGATTACTGATCGTCGGTTTATAACTGGATTCTGTGTTTATCTTGGTCGAATCTGGTATCGTGGTGTGCCAAAAAGCAACAACCGTTGCTCGTAGCTCTGCCGAGGTAGAGTATTACTCCCTAGTTCACACATTGTCGAGATATGTTTGCTATTATATATGCTTCGCGATCTATAGATTTCGGTATCCTCTGCTCCCATTGTTCACTGTGGCAACATTAGTGTTATTGATCTTACTTACAACCCAGTTTTTCAAGCCTGAACGAAGCATATTGAAGTTGATGACCACTTCACCAGAGAACTGGTACTTCAAAAATGTCTCTACCCCACTGACCAGCTAGCAGATATTTTCATGAAAGGGCTTTCTCCAACGAAGTTTTATCCTATCATTGCCAAGCTACCAGTTCCGCCTCCCACTGCTAGCTTGCGGAGGTTTGATAAAGGAAACGAAGTAAAGCCAAGTCACATACCCGTTACAACAAGCTCCACATTGTCCTCCTAAAACAGAATTGGTTATCTCAATCAATCTGTTAATATCCTTTGTATTATAAACTATATATAGACCTGTAAATCTGTATAACAACTATAGGAAAACACTGAAGAAAACCATTTCATTCTCTCATATTCTATTTTAACCAACCCTAGACTTTGACTTCTCTTAAATTGATCCTAAAACCAACATTCGGATTCTTGTTTCAACCCTCCTTTTCCTTTCTCTTTCTAGGGTTCACATAAAATTTAGTGGCATGTAGACTATGGCTCGATGTTAAAAGAGAGGGAGAAAAAATCATAATGACCTCATAGATAAATTTGAGTTTGTTTGGTTATTGTAATTGGAAAGAGAAAAGAGAGAAAAATGAAGGGATTGATTGTCATCCTACGTGACACTCCTTTCCCAACAAATTCTTCCCAATTCCGAGCTTTTTGCTCGAATTTGGCTATCCTTAAAAGTCCTATGTGGCATCAACTTTGAGGGGTATTTTGCCGGGCTCCATTCATTTTTTCTCTTTCCACCAAGCAAATGAAAGAAGAAATATAAGAAAATTTAGCCCGCAGATCCCACCATCGCTTTTCAAATCAAAGTTTTCTTACTTACCAAACAAACCTCAGGCAAAAGCTTTAAGAGTGAATGCTTAACTAAAGGGCATTTAAATGAGAAGGACTGAACAAGACTTTCAAATGGGCGAAAAGGGCCTAAGTTGGGAGCTTACAAAACAAGCGAAAAATACATAACTAAAATTTTATAAATTCTTCTGAGAAGAATCCCAAGAGACAATCAAAGGACCATTCATGGCAAACATACAAATCATAACATATTCATACCAAACTTAATTCAATCGTTCAAGGAGTAAGGAATTGAGACGGAAAACATATATACTAAATTCTAGATGGAAACATAACGAGAATGGAACACAAGTGAAAGTTACGAAACAATACAATAGAAGAAATCTTCTCGGCTGCTATTCTCAAGTGATCGATGATCATCCACTTCAATATGTTCTCTCAAGCCCATAAGTTTGCAATCCGTCAAATTTCTCACTCCAGAGCGAGGAATTGAGTCAGATACAGGTACTAGATTTTAGATTCTAGACGGAACATAACAAGAATTGAATGCAAGTAAACTTCATACATCTGCCAAATCTGACAGTAGAAAACTTAGCGGCTACTAGTCTCCAGTAAGAGATGATAATGCGCTTCTAGGATGTTTTCGTCAGCCTATGTGTCACACCCTGCTTTCCAAAATAGATGAAAATAGAGTCGTGATGAGAGTCAGCAATGTATATACGCGAGGAGAATACCCTTCGTATACGCGCTAAGCCTAAAGTAACTTGAACAAGTTATATAATCACTATAAAGAATCAATATCACTACAATATGACATATAAATTCCAACACATGATATCACTATTCTATGAATAATATAGAATAAACTGAGTTCAAACGATATAAAGAATCAATATGAATAAACAGGGAAGACAAGAAATACTACCCAAATCGGATAATCGAACAAAGAGAACTCTGAGCTCCTCGTAATACATGTGATCAGCCCCAAATACCTGATCAGCAAGGTAACATATATAACCCTGGATATGCAAATTCAGGGAGTTAGAACTCCCAATAAGTGTGTAAAAATAAGGGGGAAGATACATGTGCATATAAAGTGATGAAGTACAATATGACAATAAAACAATCAGATCATCAAAAATGCAATAACATATATGAATAGTAATAAAGGAATCAGGGCAAGAGTCCAGTGTACAATCTGCTCATGTGTACCATCGGGCGTCCAACATAGTATACATGTATCAGGCAAACACAATCAGTCACAGTATGTTATAGATAGTTCATTATTATTTATTATGTCAGTGAACAATAATTGCCATTTGTAATAGGCGCATCTCATACTACGCCTACTACACGTGTCAATCGGGCTTCTAAGTTATTGAAACTGACAGAAGAAGACGTTGTCCATGCTTTAGGTGGGTCCCGTACATACCAGGACCACAACCCAGACTCCTGGCACTGAACCAGGACGTACCACCAGGTACTACAGTAACAATATAACAGTAAATAGTACGAGATGTCAGTCATTACCGGGAACCCTGCAGTGGAACCTTATCTCGGCTGCGCAACCTGTATTCTAGGTCCACTCAAAATACAGACGCTATCTCCTACATCAATTTTCTCAATCCCAGTGTAAGTTATCCATTTACATTATTATTTAATTCAATTATAATAATCAATATCCATATTACCTAGAATACTGGGATGATACAATGACAGTAACAATACAATATATCAGTAAACAGTAATCGTATACACGATGAACAGTAATAAGAACAGTAACTGTGTATACGATAAACAATAGGCCTATACATGGTATTACAGTCTAACAATACTTTTTCAGTGATTTCCAGTAACATGAAATAATACTAGTAACAATAGACATTGATTCCTTACAATATAGTCCTATCTAGAATCAATCAAAATCTCATCCACCGATATTAGATCTATAACTGATCCATCAACTCATAATCTCAATAGCCATCTTGAACATCAAACACTAAGTCCGTGTCAGAATATCTAATATTGTAAACACCAGTCTAATGAACAATTTATTAGTTCTCTCATCGCTACCAATCTACTTAATCCTCTAAATCACCAATATATCTGAATCTCAATAATTGAAATAATTACATGTTCTGATACATCTAATCAAATCCCCATACTCCAATCCGATCAAGATCACCACACACTTTCACTTCTATCAAGATTAATCACAAGATCTCAAAACTCAAGTAACACATCAATTAATATATATATATATATATATATATATATATATATATATATATATATATATATATATATATATATATATATATATATATATAAAATCCACCAGGTCAAGTCAACCCAATCAACGCCTATTCTTTAACCTCCAAGTCAACTCCAATCCAGTCGAGTCTACTGACAAGTTCAAGTCCAAGATTTCATTCTTTTAATAAAGAATCTCCTATTTAATCAATCATCGTTATCCAATTAACTTTTCATCTGGTTTATCTCTAACAAAGAAGGATCAAGTCTGATAATCAATTTACATATTATAAACCTTTGGCTACAATATCGAGCCGATTAAACTCAAGATCAATCCTCTAGCAATCATAATGACCAGATCCAGGTTAAAATGGTAAACATCTCCACATGAAATGATAAAAGCACCAACATCTCAATGATAGATTATCGAATCTATATATCTAAAATGTCAAGATTACATTCAATCCATCATCTATAGTATCTCTAAATCATCTCTCCCAGTATAACAATACCAGTCTAGTAATCCACTATACATCTTTAAGATCTACTATGTTACTAGTCTGATCTGTCCCAAACATAAGTCAAGCTTACTCCAATTACATCTATTATTAAGTCTGGTATCAACTACCGAATAACTAACTCAATATCAGCTCAACAATCTATTGAATACATTTCAGTCTCAAAATACTATTACTCTGATATAGAAAATCACCGAAGTGTACATGGTCATGAACAATACCTAACATGTATAAACAATGTCGAAACATAACCATAATTAACAGAACTATAATTTATTGATATAAATGAAACATTCACTCATAATGGTAAATAGCAATAATGCAAAAGTAAACACTCACATGAAATGATGCGATTTTGGGTCCGAATCACCATCTGGTCTTCACTGCACGAACTGGTAGGGATCTTCGAATCATCTCGTGGGTCGGTCTTCGAATCGCCTGGCGTATGACACTCTACGAACACGAATCCGAATCGGGATCGGCTCTTCTGTAAACACGACTCCGGTTGAACCACTGTAACACATACATATACTAATCTATGTATACACACGTATACACACCCATATACACAATATACACATACACATCACACGCTACATACACACGTTCACACAAATACACATACATATATCTGTACACACCAACACATACACATCTACACACATACATTCACACACACACACACACATTTTAACACACACAATACATACATACATATATACATGCATACATACCCTTTCATATACAAACACATCATATTAACACACTCATGCACTCAACCAACACAAACACGCATGATCGGTCGCTGATACTGCATATTTATTGTCAAATTATTATATTTGTTATATAATAAACTCTATTTTTAATCCTATTTATTGTCTATTTATACGCAGGCCCATTACTAAGAGAGAGGGAAGAGAAACGAGCCCAAAAGCCCATCAAAATTATGATTTAATTCAGAATTGATTCAAATCAAAGATCAGGACAAATCAGGGCAAATCAGAGAAAGATAAAATCAGTTGAACAAGTGGTTAAAATAGATCTTCACAATTCAATTAGTTAAAGTTGAAGATAAAAGGAGGTTTCGTCAAAATCCAGGACCCAAACTGAAAATCAAGCTGGAGATAAAGCCAAAATGTCAAAGCAGCGACATTACCTTCCAGGTGTGGCCACCTGGCCACACCCTGGCCACGAAAATGCGGCCAAAGCCGCATTTTCGCGGCTTTGTTTTTTCTGTTGGGGGAGCGTTTGCTCCCCTATCTTCGTACGCTCTTCCCCGTTGGGTTTTTACCTATAAATACTGGGTTTTCAGAAACTACAGGGAATGATGAAGCAGAGATGGATTCTTAGGCCAGTTTTTCATTCTTTTTAGTGTGGGTTTTTACGTTTTTTTTATGTAATTTATACTTTTCTTTATGTAACTGAGAGGAAAGATAAGTTTCATGGAGGAATGAGAGCAAACTTGCACTGAGGGTGACGCCAGTGTAAGTAAGTCTTTTCTTTCATTATTATTTGAATTAAATCGAGGTTTCTTCTTCTTTTTTACTCTTGTTTTTGTTTACTTTCCTCTGATGTGTTTGCAATCCAAGTGAATCAGATGGCCTCGAGACTGCTTCGCCATTGCAAGTGTCATTGATGGCCTATGGTGATGAACAACCATCCTTTTGTTAGTTTAGCTTGCCCTTTTATTCATAGTGTAGATAGAGAATGAGGAAGATCTTACAAGTCATGCTTGATCATCTTCAAAGACTAAGTAAGTCGTAGCTACGGATCCGAGGTATATGAGCACTGAAGAGGTAAGTAATTTTAATTTCTTTCTTCTAATTCTTTAGTTTAGATCACCACAATCTCCAAACTCTTTTATCACTCCTTTTAATTTCTTTGTATAAATCTATTTTTCATTTTCTCCACCTTCTCAATCTATCACTTCCTTCTTAACTTAACTGTAACTTATTTTTTCTTTTCTTTTTAAGAACTAAAAGGAGATCTTTAACCATTGATTGTAACTTAAAAGAGAACTTACTAAAAAAGCATCCATCGTTAGTCCCTCTTTGTGGATCACGACCCGCATAGCCAATTGTTATATCGGTAGTATTGAGTACTTGCACATTCTATTATTAAGTTCTGAAATTCTGTATTCTTGTGTGCAGGTAAAACCTCAATCAAATTTTAGAGCCGTTGTCGGGAAGGGACGGTAAGTAATTCTCTTTTTAAATTTACATTTTCAGTTAACTTTCTTCTTTATTCTTGGTGTGCAGTGATAGATATCAAGGAAATTTCTGCTGCTATTTATTTCTTGTTTAACTCACTATACATACTTTCTAACCTCAACAGTAAATTGATATTTGTTAAATGCTAAAAACGGTTTAGACTTTGCATTTAGGCACGTGTCTAATTCGTTTACATTTTACATTACTGGTGAAGAGTGCTGGAGCAAAAGTATGTGTGCATAGCATGTAGTATAGGAGCACTTTTGAATTATTACATTGCTTTAAGTGTTTCTTTTCATGTACACGTTGCACTAAATTGATTTAAGGGCTCTATAAACAAGATAAGGTGGGGAAGTCATTACCCTCCCTTAGCCCACAAACAATCTTCTTACTCACTAACCCAAGCCTAACTAAAATCGAGTAGATGTTGGCCCTAGGGACATCTCAGACTCATATAGGAGACTGACTTAAGGGGCAAGTTGATTAGAATTTAACTCTCGCCAAATTGGTGTCTAAGGTTGGGGATTGAGGGGCAAAACCCCGAAGGTTGGTAGTTTGACATAATTAGGCCCGTTACTTAGGCACGGATACCTCCCACTGATCTTACCCCTACCTGACCGATTAACTTGTGGTCAAATTCTGCAATATACCCTCCGTGGGTAGTCTACCAGTTAGGAGTCGTCTAATTCTAAGGTTTACCCCAACTTAGCTTAGAGTTTTTTTTTTCCTTTTTATTGTTTGCTTTTTTATTTATTTTTCTTGTTTGTGTTTGACATTTCTTGTGTGATATGACTTATAACAATAATTTTTCAATTTTAATGGTAATCTATGTTACACCCTGACCTCTTTTTCGGATATCACCAACTTGGCATATCATAATTTTAACCAACCTAGTGTGCTGGATTGGTCTTATCTGAATCAATACATGCCCCAGTCTCAGTACTATGAACAAGACTGAAATAATCATCACTACTCTTCACATACTCAATGGGGATACAACTCCCTGAAAATACACCTAGAGGGGGTGAATAGGTGTATGGCTAATCTAATGACAAATGATGCGAAATTAAAAACAAATTGCAACACACTAAGTGTAACCAAAGAGTGTAGCCGAATTTCCGGTGAAGGGCTCTGGACTATCTCTTCTTAATTCCTCTAAATAAGAGTTGAGGAGCTATATGAAGCTCTCTTGGTTCAACACAAGTGAGGTACACAAACAATACCAAGCATATATAAGATATGAATATGATGCAATGCAAGATATAAAAGAGAGAGTTTAGAGATAATGGATCAATCGCAAACACTGAGATATGTTTCGAGGTTCGAGCCACTGCTCTACGTCCCCGCCTTCACAAAGAAGGATTTTCACTATAGCGTCCACACAGAACTTACCACACAGGGAACCTCCACTGAGGATTTGGGTAATACAAATTTGGAGTACAGAACTCTTCTCTCAAACAACAACAACCTCTTCACAAGAGGGAAGACATTGACCCACACAAGATCAACCTCTCAATAGAGGGATAGGGACATAGCCAAACAACAATCACCTCTCACTAGAGGGATATGACACTTAGCCAACACTCCAACCACAATCACCTCTACACTTAGAGGGATACCAATACAACCTCTACAATCACCTCTACACAAGAGGGATAATAACAAATACAAGGAAGGTTATAACTCTTGGTGGTCTCAACAAACCACAAACAATTTTCTCACCAAAACAAGATCCTAGTAGATAGGATAGATAGATAATTCAAGTGTGAGAAAACAAAGAGTTTGAAAATTAAAACACAAAAGAAAAATACATGAGACAACAACTAGAATAAGATAGAAATGAAGATCTAAACCAATATCCCAAATAATTTATTTTTCTTTGAATTTTTCAACCCTTTAAAACAAATAAAGATAAAATCTTTTAGCCAAAAACTCTCTTTAAAACTTGCTGTTAAACACTTGTAAAGGTGAGAAAAATTGCTCTCTAAAAACTTGTTGAAAACAACTCAAGAGGGGGGCTGTTTATAACCCCTCAAAAATCTGCCCGTTGGCAGCCTGGAAAGGTCAGAATTGACCTTCCGGTCGTCCGGCCGGTCAACCGGCGCAACGGTCATATTTATGACCGTTGTGCCTCCAGTCGACCGCCCAGTCGACCGGCCCCCACCCGAGAGTGGGGTGCTTTCAGTCGGTCGACCACGTGGTCGACCGGCCGAGCTGGATGGCCATGTGTACGTCCTCGTGCACATCGGTCGACTACCCGGTCGACCGCCCGGTCGACCGCCAGTGTAGTATGGCTGGGAATTTGTGCATTGAAAACTTGTCTTTTTAACTTTAATTAAATCCCATAAAGTCACATAAATTTCACAAAAATAAGTTCTTATAGGATCTTAAAATACAAATATGTATGACTAAAATTCAACACATATTACAAACTATTTGAACCATTTTTGTGACATAGAAATTTAGCTTAAACACAAATTCTGTATTTTTCAAAACTTGGATTTTTGAAATGAAAAACTGTTTTCTCCAAAACTCATATGGATACAAAAATAAGATATTTAAACAACTTTGAAGCATATTGTGTATAGATAGAATCTAATATACATAAAAGATATATATCTATATTTTTGATATGAATTCCAAAACCGGTTAAACCGAAACCCAAAACTAATAAACTTTAAACTTGTGTGTGTATGTGAACTTGAGCATATCAATATTATCTAATCTTTACACAAGATCTAAACAACTAAAACTAAATACAACCGAAGTCTTCTTGTCTCCAAGCCGACTCATCTAAACGCGATTCAACGAGCTTGACTCCAACCGAGTGCTAGATGCGATCTTGACGCGCGAGCTCTTGAATCACCATGTGTTAGCTCCAAAACCCCTTGTTGAAGTTAAATGCCTACTAATATCTTGATCAATCACTGAAACTATTTAAACATAAGATATTAGTAAACTATACTATATGAGTTAATCATCATTAAAACTAGAGTGATGGGCCTCTGGCCAACACTCCCCCAAGTCATATTATCAACCACCCTACCAACATCCAGCTCCATATACTCCTTCTCCCGAACAACCATTAGAAGAATCAATTGACTGAGAAAAGAGGATGAAGCCTTAGACGAGTTTGAGCGACGAATTCAAATTTTAGAAGACTCAAAATCCCGTCAAAATTTTCAAATCACAAATTCTTACTCTATTTTTCAAGAAAAATATGCCAACTTAAAAAAAAGTGTGGAATTCATGATTTAATTCCAAAATGATCCACTCGATATGATAGAAGAAATACTTAGTAGATTGAAAAATATGCATAGGAATAAGCAAACTCTCTTGACCCAATCTGACTATTCTCAACACTTCTAGCCATATTGATGAAACCAAGAGTCATGGTATCTTGAAGACTTTGACCAAGATTCAAATTCACTACAAAATCTTGAACTTGACCAATATCAACCCATAGACGAATTGGCAAGTTTTCATTTTAATTAAATTGAACTTGATTGTGAATGTGAACCCAATCCCCAATTTTGTGATTCAGTTTCCATCTTCAAATCTATGTTGACTTCGGTATTCTTACCCAATTTGGACCAATTTTTCGAGCCAATATTTATTTCCGTACCCTTAGATCTAGAAATGGAATCACCAATTTTGGATAGTCACATTCCACTGATGGGAAAAGAATGTGAATTTTAATTCTTGAATTTGGACTCAACTCTTGAACCAATACTGACTCTCAAACCCAAAGTTAATTTTTTCGAGTTAGTATTGGTCCCTGAACCTATCATTCTTGAGCCCAAGTCAACCATTATGCCAAGTCACATTCTTTTGTTGGACATAGGTATAGACCATGATGACTCCGTGATGATTTTTCAAGACTGGTCATGTAAAGGGAGTAAGTTTATCGATAGGATCTTTCATTATCCTATTCATTGGGGACTGTAAATATGTAAATAAAAAAGAGATCAATAAAGGTGGGTTTTATGAACCATCACATTATCTTGATTGGGTAGCAACGCTTGACCCAATCAGACCACCACCGGAATCATCACTATAAGGTAATATTTTCCTTCCCTTTCTTCTTTTTCATGCATCTATGTATTAATTCATACATTGAGGACAATGCATGAGATAGGTGTGGGGGAGGGTTCTAACATAACTTAAGTTTTCCTTTTATTATTAAAAAAGAATTTTTTTACTTTTAAAAACTTTTTGTAAATAGAAATAATATTTTGACATATTTTTTGTAAGAAATTAAGTCAATTTTAAGGAATAGGAGAATCATAATTAGGATTTCTTATACTTGATCAAAATAAGATTATTTATTTGATTTCCAAGGTTAGGAAGAAAACTCGAAAAGGTAATTTAGTCTTGATTTTACCTTGATGAAATAAGCATGCTTTATACACTTATACATTTAGGGTTCAAAAACAAAGATTCTTATGTCTTATTAAAAAAATGTATATATAATATAATAAATTCTTTGATTAAGCTGGGTATTTGTGCCTCATAAAATATAAGGATTCACGCCTAAAAGCGGTTCATTTAATAAAATTCTTAGTTTTGTGGCCTTATTTGCTCGAGTTCTTAAGTCCTTGGGGTGTTTTCTCACCCGGTGCCCTAAGATCGTTTGGTTTGGGAGTCACCGATTAAAGGCTCATTACATGGGCAGATTAGAAAGCCTAATGAACTAAGAAATAATATCACAAAAAAATAAATATAAAAAACATAAGAAAATAATAATAATAAGGCATAAGAGTTAGAGTTAAAGAACCCCGAGTCAAGATTTCACGGTAAAATAATAGACTAGATGAGAAATACAGTTTGACTCCTTGCCTTGATTGATAACACGTTTTTTAAAGACTAAGCTTAAGAATAAAAAATTCAGTTTTCCTATAACTTATAGATTACTTAATTCTTATAATAATACGTCAAATATTTTTCTCTTTCAAAATATGTTTCAAAATACTAACACTCTGTTTCTCTTTCTTTATCGATTTTATGGGTGTAATCCACTGAAAATCCTCACGAGATAAAACTCGTCCTCTAGGGGGAACCTAGAGATTTAACGGCTTATTGCACATGCTCAATGCAATCGCGTGACCTGCGAAAGTGGTCTAATAATCTTTGATTTAGTTTTATTGTTTTGCTCGAGGACGAGCAAAAGATAGGTATAGGGGTGTGATCGCTCGCTGATACTGCATATTTATTATCACATTCTCATATTTGTTATATAATAAACTCTATTTTTAATCCTATTTATTGTCTAATTTATATGCATGCCCATTACTAAGGGAGAGGGAAGAGAAACAAGCCCAAAATCCCATCAAAATTCTGATTTAATTTAGAATTAATTCAAATTAAAGATCATGACAGATTGGAGCAAATCAGGACACATCAGAGAAAGGTAAAATTAGTTGAATAAGCGGTTAAAATAGATCTCCACAATCAATTGGTTAAAGCTGAAGATAAAAGAAGGTTTCGTCAAAATTTGGGACCCAAACTGAAAATCTAGCTGGAGATAAAGCCAAAATGTCAAAGCAGCGACCTTACCTCTTGAGTGTGGCCAGGTGGCCACACCCTGGCCGCAGAAACGCAGCCAAAGCAGCAAAAAAGCGGCTTTGTTGTTTCTGCGTGGCTTTGTTGTTTCTGTTAGGGGAGCGTTTGCTCCCCTATCTTCGTACGCTCTTCCCGTTGGGTTTTTACCTATAAATACTGGGTTTTCAGAGACTAGAGGGAATAATGAAGCAGAGATAGATTCTTAGGCCAGTTTTTCATTCATTTTAGTGTAGATTTTGTTGGTTTCTGCTTAACAGGAATCAATCTGACAACTAATCAAGATCACTGAGATATCAACAATCTAATTGGCCAGGTCGGCAAATATCAGGTGGGAGGTTTTCCGTTCAATAGAACGTTCCTTAATTAAGAACCACCTTTCAATTTTCTTTCTTGGTTAAACATCAATTAGACTGAATCTAAATCATTCTCAATATACTGTAAAGTATATCCCTTGTATAAAGGACTTAATCAACTTATACAGTATTTGGAGTGAGGTACGCTTAGAACGAATCTCCTTAAGACAATTACATCCCCCGCACTGGTGCTAACGGGATAATGGACGCTGGTCTCCCAAGATACAACACTCCTTCACGGTATTTGGATAGTACTTCCAAATCACCGTACGGTCGAACCGTAGTCAACCAGTACCTTCACAGGATCGTTGAAGCAGCGGTACAAGGACAAATTTCAGATGAATATTTGCCTTTACTTTGGAGTAGCACCCACTGTTGAGGACGAAGGAAGGTTGAAGAATATTTTTCTTCAGAAGTACCAGATTCAGACAACAGTTCTATAACAGAATCTGTTGAATTTTCTAATTCCTCTTTTAGAACAAATTTCGCAGAATCTTCTTTGGAAGTCGCTTTCCTACTTCACGCTGAAAGCCCAGTTCAGAACTCCGAATTTCACTTCAGGCAGATCAGAACTCAAAGAGAGAGAGAGATCTCGCTGTTGGTGTGTCTGAGAAAGGAAAATCGGAGCTCTATTTATAGCGCTCTGGGAGGGGCTTTCTCGTCCGCCAGATTTTAACAGTTGCGACGGTTCGAACAGAACCGTCGCAACCGTTCGGTCCAACCGCCCAGACGGTTTTCAGACATCCGTTGGCGGGCGGTTCGGATCCGTTGGCGAGCGGGCGGTTTGGGTAGCGGAGCGGAGCGGGTCTGGTTCGGGTAGCGGAGCAACCCATACCCGCGAGACCGGATTCAAAAAGAACCAGGCCAGGTAGGGAACCCGAACCCGAACCCGGAGCCAGACCCGGACCCGAGCCCGGCGCCACCGCCAGCGGCGGCGCGCGCGCGCATGCCTGCATGTGCGGGCATAGTTCCCTCCTTTTCGCGCGCGAACACTTCAAGTACCCAAAGGGCACGCCCTTTGTTCTCAACTTTCTCTATTTATACACACAAAACTTCCATCCCATGGCCAATGTGGGACTAAATGCTTTTAGCTACCTGTAGTCCCATTTGGCTTTGAATTAGGCAATCTTAGACTTAAATATCTCATTCATTCAAAATCGGAATTGAACATGTGAATATACCACGTTCATCCCCAATGGAAGGAGAACACACTCCAACCATCATCCAATTGATTCGATCAACGGATCTTGCCATAATTCAGCTCAAAGATTCGCTTTTATATTCTTCAATTCCAACAATCCCCCACAATGAATGGAGATTCAAGGAAATGACACACAAAGAGACTGACTCTATTGTGGAAGGTACTTGAGAAAAGAAACTGCATAAGGATAGGTGAAGTAGGTCTTGAACCTTCTATAGCGAAAGCTTTTATCGGACTTACTGGCTAATCGGTGAACTAAGTCTTGAACTGTTAGCCGTTAGTGTAAGCTAAGTCAACAAGCTTCACACAGTGACTTTCCAAATCAACTTTGGTTCTCGGTTGTGTCCGTTTTGGCCCTAGGCATTCTTGGTTTCAGAGAGTATCTTTAGGGAATAACAGCCTCCATAGAAATTCCCAAAGAGCCGACCAACTCTATACTCACATAGGTGATGGACCTATAAGAGTAGTCTACTCTACTCTACTTGTTTAGTAACAAGATATATGCATCATTAAAAGCGTTAAGCTTATCCTTAATCCACTTGTAGAAAAGCACTTATGTGCACCTTAGAAATGGATTGGAGTCAAGCTCCCAAGTGCTTACTTGTTGAGTCAATCATAACTAGTTTTTCCTCTTGAACTTAGTCCGTGGGATCTCCAGTCGCTAAGTGAGGTTTCCATTAAGCTGACTCGGTAAGGTTAGGCTTTTAGACCCATTCCCTTTGATGCGCAGTTTATACGCTCTCCACTTAAACCTTTAGTAAGCGGATCCGCTAAATTATCTTTTGACGATACAAAGTCAATAGAGATAATTTCATTTGAGAGCAACTGCTCCACGGTATTATGTCTACGACGAATATGTCTAGACTTACCGTTGTATATAACATTTTGTGCCCTAAATATAGCTGCTTGATTATCACAGTGTATACATATAGCGGGCACTGGCTTTTGCCATAATGGTATATCTTCTAAGAATTGTCGAAGCCATTCTGCTTCATCTCCAGCCTTATCTAAGGCTATGAATTCCAATTCCATAGTGGAACGGGCAATACATGTTTGCTTAGAAGATTTTCAAGATACCGCTGCTCCTGCTAGAGTAAATACGTATCCGCTAGTTGATTTTGATTCCTCAGAATCTGCAATCCAATTAGCATCACTGTATCCTTCAAGTACATGTGGATACTGTCTATATCTCAAGGCATATTCCTTGGTATGTGATACGTAACCCAACACTCGTAGTAGAGCGGTCCAATGTAGATCACTAGGATTACTAGTGTATCTGCTTAACTTGCTTACAGCGTAAGCAATATCGGGTCTAGTGTAATTTATCAAATACATTAGACTTCTGATAATCTGGGAATACTCCAACTGGCGTATTCCAGTTCTTGTATTCTTATGAAGGTGGACGTGTGGGAGAAAAGGATTTGTATTCTCTTTTATCCCATGATCCTTGAATCTTTCTATCATCTTATCCACATAGTGAGATTGAGATAGACTGATTCCATCTGGTGTTCTGGTGATTTTAATTCCTAAAATTACATCAGCAACCCCCAGATCCTTCATATCAAAACTGTTGGATAACATTCGTTTAGTGGACTTAATAATTTCAATATTAGTCCCAAGTATCAACATGTCGTCTACATAAAGACAAGCGATGATACATGCATTTCTAACTGTTTTAGTGTACACACACTTATCGCATTCATCGATAGTGAATCCATCTTTGATCATGACACTATCAAATTTCTCATGCCATTGTTTTGGAGCCTGCTTTAAACCGTATAAGAATTTTACCAATTTACACACCTTGTGTTCTTGGCCCTTGACTTTAAATCCTTCTAGTTGCCCCATATATATCTCTTCATTTAATTCACCATTTAAGAATGCAGTCTTGACATCCATTTGATGGATATCTAAGTTATGCAATACTGCAATTGCAATCAACATCCGAATGGACGTTATTCTTGTTACTGGTGAATAAGTATCGAAGTAGTCAAGTCCTTCTTTTTGTCGATAACTCATGGCTACTAATCTAGCCTTGTACTTATCGATAGATCCATCGGGTTTTAATTTTTGTTTGAAAATCCACTTAAAACCCAATTGGTTTACTGCCAGGAGGCAAGTTTACCAATTCCCAAGTATGATTACTTAGTATGGATTCTATTTCGCTATTTATAGCTTCTTTCCACATTTGTGCTTCTGGGGTTGACATAGCCTCTTTAAATATTTGAGGCTCGCTTTCAATAGCGTATGCTATGAAATCTAGACCAAAAGATTTTGAGATTCTAGATCTCTGACTTCTTCTTGGTTCAGTTTCCGCATTAACAATTGGTTCCTCGGGGCTTTCATCCCTGAACGCCATCTCGTGTGTTCTTTTCCCAGAAGAAGTTATCTTCTTCCCGTTTGTATGGAAAGATGTCTTCAAAGAACACAGCATCTCTAGATTCGATAATCATGTTTATATGAATATCTGGTATCTCTGATTTATGAACTAGAAATCTGCAGGCACTACTATTCAAGGCATAGCCTATGAATATGCAGTCCATAGTTTTTGCTCCCAACTTAGTTCTTTTAGGTAATGGTGCCAGTACCTTTGCAAGGCACCCCCACATTTTGAGGTAATGGTAGGAAGGTGTCCTTCCATGCCATAACTCGAATGAATAAGACCAAGTCTTGTGGGGTACTCTATTTAGAATATAATTTGCAGTTAATAGAGCTTCCCCCCCACAGTTCTGCGGAGCTCCAGAACTTACGGGCATGGAATTTACCATCTCCTTCAAAGTTCTGTTCTTCCTTTAGCAATTCCATTTTTCTGAGGGGTATATGGTGTTTGTGTTTGATGTATTATACCAAAATTAGCACATAACTCACAAAAAATCATTTGATTCATATTCTCCGCCTCTATCGGATTTTAGAATCTTGATTTTCTTGTGAGTTGATTCTCAACTTCGGCTTTATTGTTATAAACATATTATTGCCTCATCCTTATTGTTTAAAAGATACACATAACAGTATCTTGTACAGTCATCAATAAAAGTAATGAAATACTTTTTACCGCCTCTAGTTGGCATAAACTTCAAATCACATAGATCGCTATGAATTAACCCTAAAGGTTCTGTATTTCGATCAATTAAGTGAAATGAATTTTTCGTCAACTTGGCCTCAACACAAATCTCACACTTGCGAATTTCTTTCAAGTTGAGTTTAGGAATATATCTCAGATTAGACAAGTTCTTTAATGACTTGTAATTTACATGCCCTAATCTAGCATGTCATAAAATAGGAGACTCAAGCAAATAAACAGAAGAATTTTCTTTATTTATAAGCTTCGGGTACAAATACACAGACTTTTTATCTACCACTGCAATATTGGCTTTAAAAAGTCCATCAACAAGATAACCCTTTCCCACATACATCCCTCCCTTAGTAAGTACAAATTTATCTGATTTAAAAACCATTCTAAATCCTTTCTTACTAAGTATTGATCCGGAGATCAAATTCTTGCGGATGTCTGGAACATGAAGCACATCGTTAAGAGTAAGCTCTTTCCCCGATGTCCACTTCAGGATGACCTTGCCCTTTCCTTCAACCTTTCAGGAAGCTGAATTACCCATGAATAGTTGCTCATAGTTGCTCATCTTGCTCTAGTCTTTGATATTCTGAGAATAACAATTTCTCCGAGCAGATGTGCCGAGTAGCTCCAGTGTCTACCCACCAATCCTTGTTATTGGTTCTCAGATTCACTTCTTACACCACAGCTGAAAGACTTGGTGATTCATGGTTGGTCATGTTCGCCTGTGGGTGGTTCTTCTTGTTCTTTTTGAGATGGCTGCGACATTCATTAGCTTATGCCCTTCTTTGTTGTAGATGTAGCAAGTTCCTTTGAATCGCATGCTTTTGCTGTCTTGGGCCTTGCTTTTGTACCCCTGGGAAGTCTTCTTCCGCTTTAAGCCTTTGGAAGTAGACGCTTCCCCTTTGAGTCCTCGATCACATTGGCTTTAGCTTCGTAGGAGTTCTTGCTGCTCCTTTTCTCGGACTTGCGGTTGTCCTCCTCGATACGAAGCCTCACAATGAGATCTTCCAACTTTAGCTCCTTTCGCTTGTGCTTCAGGTAGTTCTTGAAGTCTCTCCACGCAGGTGGGAGTTTCTCCACGATAGTTGCAACCTGAAAAGTTTCAGGAAGAATCATACCTTCGGCTTCTATTTCGTGCAAGATAAGTTAGAACTCTTGCACCTGACTGATTACAGTCTTGCTATCCATCATTTTGTACTCCAGAAATCGTCTTACGACGAACTTCTTGGTATCAGCATCCTCAGTCTTGTACTTCTTATCAAGACTGGTCCATAACTTCTTTGCCGTTGTGATGGGATTGTAGACATTGTAAAGAGAGTCATCCAGTCCATTTAAAACATAATTTCGGCAAAGGAAGTCACCTTGTGTCCAAGCATCGACTGCAAGGACTGAGTCCCGATCAGTTCCGGGTTCTGGTGGATCTTCCTGCAGGAATTTGGCCAGATGAAGAGTGGTCAAGTAGAAGAGCATCTTCTGTTGCCACCTCTTGAATTCTGTGCCGTCAAACTTTCCTGGCTTCTCTGACTTCGGGTTAGGAAGTGAGTAGGCATCAAAGCTTGGAGCTGCATGTTTGGTGCCTTACTTGTACTATCTTGATTAGTCTCAGACATTTTCTGCAAGTTCAAGCAGAACAGAAGTAAGAAACTTCAATATTATTTGTCTTAAGATTGTTGGTTCTGCTTAACAGGAATCAATCTGACAACTAATCAAGATCACTGAGATATCAACAATCTAATTGGCCAGGTCGGCAAATATCAGGGGGGAGGTTTTCCGTTCAATAGAACATTCCTTAATTTAAGAACCACCTTTCAATTTCCTTCCTTGTTAAACACCAATTAGACTGAATCTAAATCAGTCTCGATATACTGTAAAGTATATCCCTTGTATAAAGGACTTAATCCACTTATACAGTATTTGGAGTGAGGTACGCTTAGAGCGAATCTCCTTAAGACAATTACGTCCCCCGCACTGGTGCTAACGGGAAAATGGACACTGGTCTCCCAAGATACAACACTCCTTCACAGTATTTGGATAGCACTTCCAAATCACCGTACGGTCGAACCGTAGTCAACCAGTACCTTCACAGGATCGTTGAAGCAGTGGTACAAGGACAAATTTCAGATGAATATTTGCCTTTATTTTTTGGGAGTAGCACCCACTGTTGAGGACGAAGGAAGTTGAAGAATATTTTTCTTCAGAAGTACCAGATTCAGACAACAATTCTATAACAGAATCTGTTGAATTTTCTGATTCCTCTTTCAGAACAAATTTCGCAGAATCTTCTTTGGAAGTCGCTTTCCTACTTCACGCTGAATGCCCAGTTCAGAACTCCGAATTTCACTTCAGGCAGATCAGAACTCAAAGAGAGAGAGAGAGAGATCTCGCTGTTGGTGTGTCTGAGAAAGGGAAATCGGAGCGCTATTTATAGCGCTCCAGGAGGGGCTTTCTCGTCCGCCAGATTTCAACAGTTGCAACGGTTCGGACAGAACCGTCGCAGCTGTTCGGTCCAACCGCAGACATCCGTTGGCGGGCGGTTCGGATCCGTTGGCGAGCGGGCAGTTTGGGTAGCGGAGCGGAGCGGGTCTGGTTCGGGTAGCGGAGCAACCCATACCCGCGAGACGGAATTAAAAAAGAAACAGGCCGGGTAGGGAACCCGTGTTGGCCCGGAGGCCTTCCTCTCTAGTTTTGATGATGATTAACTCATGTAGTTATGTTTACTAATAATCTTGTGATTTTAGTTTCAGATCATGTAACAAGATATTAGTTGGTGATTGCTTCAAAAAAAGAGTTTGGAAGCTTTCACTTGGCGATTCCAGGCCCGAGCATCAAGATCATTCATAGCCATGCTCGTTGGATCACGGAGTTTGGATCGGGTCGACTTGAAGATGAAGATCGTCAAGAAGACTTAGGTATCCATAGTTTAGTGTGTTTTAGATCCATGTGTAAAGATAAGAATAGTTGATATGCTCAAGTGCACAACACACACGTTTTATATTTGGATATTGGTTTTTCGGTTTTTAGTTTAACCGATATTTGTTTTCATGAATAGATTGATCAAAACAAGTTTAATTGGTTTATGTATGGTAGTTTCATTCTATACATGCATGCTTAACTTTTAAACAAACTTATTTTGACTTTCCTATTCATGTATTGAAAAATCCAAGTTTGATAAAATACAAGTTTTGGTTTTGATAAAAATGATATAAAACACAAAAATAGTTCAAATTGCTTGATATTTGAGTTGAAATGTTTATACAAGTTTATATATCAATGCAAAATGTTAAAACTATTTTGGGGATTTTTAGAAGAGATAAAAGAATTTTTAAAATTATTTTTTAACCCCAGTTTCTGACCCAGAACTGTGGCTGACAGGCCAGGTCGGTCGACCGTACGGTCGACCGGCCCTTGGTGTGGTCGACCGTGCGGTCGACCGACGTGCACAGCCTTGTGCACGTCTGGCAGGCACAGGAACGGTCGACCGGGCGGTCGACCGGACCAGAGAGCTCTGCTCTCTGTATCTGGGCGGTCGACCGGACGGTCGACCGAATTGCTCCGACGGTCATATTTTTGACCGTTGGCGGTCGACCGGCTGGTCGACCGTATGCCTGTCAGGCTGACAGATCAGCCTAACGGCTAGTTTTCTGTTTGGGCTATAAATACCCCATTTCTTGGGGGTTTTGGCTAAGATTTTCTAGAGCAAAAATTTTCCATTCTCTGGTTTTAAAAACAAGTTTTCAAAAGTGTTTAAAGAGCCAAAAGATCAATTTTGTTTGTTTTTAAGTGTTTTTGTATTTTCAAAGAAAATAGGTTTTTGGGAATTGGTTTTCTTGTTCTTCATTTCTGTATCAATTTGGTAATTTTCCCAATAGTTTTTTCTTTGATCAAAACACTTAGTTTTCCACACTTGAGCTTATCTTCTATCCTATTCTATTAGGATCTTTTGTTGTGGGAAAAGAGATTGTTTGTGGTTGAAAGAAACCACTAGTTGTATACACCCTACTTTTGTTGTATCCCTCTTTGGTAGAGGTTGATCGGGTGATTGGTTTGCTCTCTCTTTGGTAGAGGTTGAGGCTTGTGATTTGCTCCCTCTAGTGAGAGGTGGAGATTAGTTGTAACCCTCTTCGGTAGAGGTGTTGTGGTTGTTTGGCTACGGGCCTACTCCTCGGTTGTGAGGCGGTGTTTGAGAGAGGAGTTCGGTACTCCCTTGTTGTAAAAATCCTTCTCAGTGAAGGTTCCTTCGGTGGGAGTCCTCGGTGGACAAGATAGTGGATTAGAAATCCTTCTCGGTGAAGGCGGGGACGTAGAGCTAGGGGCTCGAACCTCGAAACATATCTTTGTGTTTGCGTTTGATCCATTGTCTCTCTAACACCCTCTCTCTTTATTGTGTTGTGCATAGCATTATTCATATTGCCATATCATTTATACTTGCTTGCATTTGTACCTTGCATATTTCATATTGCTTATCATCCTTATATGCTTGGCTTGCTTGTGTGTGTGCCTCACTTATACTTAACCACAAGAGCTTTATATAGCACCTCAACCCTTATCTAGGGGAATCAAGAGGAGTTAGTCAGAGCCCTTCACGGGGAATTCGGCTACACTTGTTGTTGTATTAAGGGCCGTTTTGTTTCGCGTAAAACTCCGTAATTCGTAAATGACTTACTACCCAGTTACAACTACGGCGTTTGTTTGGACCGTAATTCGTAAAAGACTTATGTAACTCAACTAACACTCACTTGCAACCAGTTACCACTCACTTACAGCCCAGTTACAGTTAATTTTGTGGTCATACAAATTTGTAATATTTTTTATATTAATATTAAATTTTTTAATATTTAACTTTTTTTAATATTTATTTGCAGTATTAAAACTTTTAAAATCACCAAATAGGTAATTTTGTGGTCAACTTTTTCACTTACGACTTATACATTACGACAACCAAACACCGTAAAGTACAATACACTTTCTCACTTTACAATTTATATTTACCAACCAAACACTGTAAAATTTACATATATGTAACTCATTTACAATTGTAAAACACTTTACCAATTACAACTACGAATTACGGCCAGTTACGACAACCAAATAGACCCTAAGTGTGATTGCAAAATTGTTTTAGCTTCCGCATTTAGTTTCTAGATTAGCATTATCACCTATTCACCCCCCTCTAGGTGATTTACAATTGGTATCAGAGCCTACGCTCCTGATACTTAGGCTTAACATCTAGGAGTGAGATCCTTGTTTGCTAATCTACCATTTGCATTTGCACATTTGTTTGTTTGTACACATATAGTTTGGACCCATAGACTTCATAACCCCACCTATGTTTGACCCTTCAACATCATTGTTTGGAAGACTAAGATGTCCATTTATTTACAAACCCTAGGATATAAGGTTCACCTTGCCATTACCAAGGAATCCTACCTTAGTGATAGCAATCATATAGGGGCCAATGCATAAGCCCTTGAGGCCATTAGAAGCACGCTATCAAAAAATTATCTTATGCATGTTTCTAATCTTGATTCTGCCTTTGCAGTGTGGAACAAGTTGACAACAACCACCACCTCTAAGGTTCAATTGCCGATCCAACAAGAGGAGGAATCTAGTGGAGAATCCGAGCCATAATAATGCTATATGATCCAAAGGAATGACTCTCTGAGGTACACTCGGAAACTCACTTGATGATGATGATGGCTAGTTCTTCTAATGATTATGTTGATGCCCATGCTTTAAATGAAGAACTTTCTATTGTGTGTGAAAATTGATTGAAAAATATAATATTTAAAAAAGAAAAGTCTAGGCTTAACAATGAAAATAAAAATTTGCTTTCTAGACTTAACATGGGTTTTGCAAGAAAAGGAGGAGATTTCTAATGAGAGGGATTCATTAAAATCTCAACTTAATCTTGCATTAAAAGAAATAAATTTTTGAAAAATAAAAATGATTGTGAAACAATTTTGAAGAAAAATGAAAACTTGTCTTCAAAAATTGATTTTGTTGTAAAAGAGAATGAGTCTTTGAAAAATGAAATTGTTTTCATTACAAAAGAATTAGATATTTGTGTTAAGAAAAATGTTTCTTTGAAAAATAATATAGATGCTCATGTTTGCCATGCTAGGGTAGTAGTTCACCTAGATCACCCCTTGCATGCTCCACTCCTTCTTTGATTAAAAATGATATAAATGTTTTAAAGAAGAGTATTGATTGTTGGGCTCCCACTTTGAGCCAATGTGTTGTGGGCCATACACGTTTGGAAACTTTGTTTCGAAAGAAATAAGTTCCATCTTTTCATGCACACCCTCCACGGCATACACATGCTTCTCACGGACACCATCACCACATGTATGCTCATGTGTACACTTGTACACATTGTGGACGTAAGGGCCACCTTGCTAAATTTTGTTATGATCGTATACAAGTTTCTAATTTAGCAAAGAATTTTGTTTGGGTTAGAGAAGGAACTAACCCCCATGGACCCAATAAGATATGGGTACCAAAGACCACCCCTCTTGTTTTTGATGTAGGTATGGGCTCTCACATGACGTGAGAGTAGCGGTACTTTGGAGTGGATGCGTTCCGAGCTTCATGGAAATCAATTGGATGCATCACTTTCAAGGGAAGTTTGGTGGGGAGGACCACCTTGTTTTGGAGACAAGGAGAGTGCTTCTTCGGTTTTGGTGACAATCCTTTACTCCCGTTTATTTACATGCTTTTCATATTCATTGTTTATAACATGTTTTATTGTCTATTGATTATTATGAAAATGTCATGATTATTAGACTCTTGACATACATGTATAGCTTTTGAGACACCCATGTTTAATATGGACCAATATTTTTGTGTTCTCACCATTTGTTTAGCTATCATGTTATCATAGGTTTAATAACATGTGGATTTCTTAATAATCATGTTTATGTTTATCATGATGATTTGTATCTTATTTTGATGCTTCATGATTTGAAATATGTTTAAATATTAGTTTTCATTAAGACTAGGATTATACTTGTGCATATAGTGGGTCACAAATAAATCTATATATGTTTGTACTTGATTGCTTATTTGTTCCCATTAGATGTGCTAGTATAGTCTAGTTTTGATGATTCATGCAATTTAAACTTGTATTCCCATTTTGGTTTTATTTTATGATCATGTGTTTTCATTTCATGTATATGTCTATTTGCCAAACTTTAAGTTATACATGTATTCCCTTGAGTCATTTGCTTTTCATGCAAATCTATACATATGAACTCAATTGTGGTTAGGGATATGTATGTATACTTTTTGTGTTGACAAATCATACATATACCTTGAAATGAAATTTGTTTTAATGAAAATTTGGTTTTTCATGTTTCATGTGTTTATGTTTAACTTCATGTATATGTCCATTTTATCTAAACTATTGTTATACATATACATCCTTTGAGCCACGTGCCTTCATGCATATATCTTTGTTGACTCGTTGTGTTTGGATATGTATGTATACTTTAGTTTGTATAGGACATACATATACATTGAAGATTAAATAAGTTTGATAATTTTCATGTTTTATGTTTCAAGGAATATGAGCTAAATTGAATACCTTTATGATCATGATCTTCACATCTTATTTGTACATCAACATTTATTGATTACTCATGTGTTGTTTTCATGAGTCATTTATGCTTAATTGGCTTAGAGTGTTGATTATCATGTGAATTTCATGTTTCATGAAAAATAATTTTGTTTGTTCCTTACTTGAAGGATTCGTACTAGTTTACAAATTTTTTTTCCATATAAACTAATTACGGTATTCTTCGTTATGGTAGAGTTTTTCAAACATACTTCAATTTTCAAACCTATTTTGAAAACCCCTACCATCCAAGGGGTTGGTTGGGAGACCATGCCTTGTGTATGCTTTACATTGAAAATCTTTTAAACATAAGCATGTGTTGGGAGGATAGGTTATATGATGTATACACTTGATCATTATTGTTTGTTTCAATTGGTATCATTGAAATCTTTCAATTGGTATCAATTTTGACCTTTCTTGTATACTCATATATGTTTGTATGTATGTATGCTTTCATTCCAATAGTATCAATTTTGATCGTTATCTAATTTTCATACAATAATATATATATTTTGTTTATGCTAAGCTTGAGCTTCATTTTTGTTTCAATTGATTAAATTTTCAATTGGTTTATTATTCAAGCCTACGCATTATTTTTGTTGGTATTTCATAAAGGGGGAGAAAATTCGATTTTCATATTTCAATTGGTATTTGTATCTCCACTCCCTAGCTTTATGATAGAAAATAAAAATTTTTAAATTGATATCATATACTTAAAAAGAAAAATACTCTTTTTGATATCAAGATGGTTTATTTGAATGTTTTAAAATTGGTATCTCAAAATTTTGTTTAATAAAAAAATAAAAATACAAAAGTTTTGATTTGTATTGCCTATATGCAAGGAGAGCTTAAATCTCTTCTACATATAGATTCATGATGAGTGTATCTTGTATTGAAGAGCTTGACAATCTCTTCTTTATGTGGTAACGTGTGTAGGGGGAGCTTCACATCTCCTCTTATGCATTGCATAGTGTACGTTATGTGAAGTAGGATTGTCATCTCTCCTTCATGTAATGTATCTATGTAGGGAAGCTTCACATCTTCCTCTTCATGAATGTATATCGCATATACCATTTGTTGATTGATCTATGTTTACTTTTAATTGGTATCAAGATGCTACTTTGACATATTTTCAATTGATATCTTAATTGATTGTCACCCCTATTTGGTTTTGTTTTGTTTTTTTAGACAAAAAGGGGGAGAACATTGTCTTTATTTACCCCTTATTGATGATTGTTTCTTTGTATTAAAAAGGGGGGAGAAGATTTGTTTTGGTTTGGTTTTACCCCTTTGTTGATGATTGACAAAAAGGGGAGAAAGATTTTGAGTTTGATCATGTTTTATATATGCATATTATATTTGCATATATTAAGTTTAATTTAGTTTAATTTTAATTGGTATCTAGAGCATGTTTGTTTTTGAACATTTCATTGGGTATCTAGAGCCTTTTATTATTTATGCATAGATATGCATTCATTTTTAAGAGCCTTCATTGCATATTCATTATGGTTATTTGTTTATGCATGAGTTAAGGGGGAGCTTCTTTGAAGCTTAATTTTAATCCATGCATATATACTCCATGAGTTTTGTCATCATCAAAAAGGGGGAGATTGTTGGCCCGGAGGCCTTCCTCTCTAGTTTTGATAATGATTAACTCATGTAGTTATGTTTACTAATAATCTTGTGATTTTAGTTTCAGATCATGTAACAAGATATTAGTTGGTGATTGCTTCAAAAAGAAGAGTTTGGAAGCTTTCGCTTGGTGATTTCAGGGCCCGAGCATCAAGATCATTCATAGCCATGCTCGTGGATTACGAAGTTGGATCGGGTCGACTTGAAGATGAAGACGTCAAGAAGACTTGGTATCCATAGTTTAGTGTGTTTTTAGATCCATGTGTAAAGATAAGAATAGTTGATATGCTCAAGTGCACAAACACACGTTTTATGTTTGGATATTGGTTTTTCGGTTTTTAGTTTAACCGATATTTGTTTTCATGAATAGATTGATCAAAACAAGGTTAATGGTTTATGTATAGTAGTTTCATTCTATACATGCATGCTTAACTTTTAAACAAACTTATTTTGACTTTATTTCATGTATTGAAAAATTCAAGTTTGATAAAATATAAGTTTTGGTTTTTGATAAAAATGATAAAACACAAAAATAGTTCAAATTGCTTGATATTTGAGTTGAAATGTTTATCACAAGTTTATATATCAATGCAAAATGTTAAAACTATTTTGGGGATTTTTTTAGAAGAGATAAAAGAACTTTTAAAATTATTTTTAACCCCAGTTTCTGACCCAGAACTGTGGCTGACAGGCCAGGTCGGTCGACCGCACGGTCGACTGCACCAAGGGCCGGTCGACCGACGTGCATAGCCTTGTGCACGTCTGGCAGGCACAGGAACGGTCGACCGGGCGGTCGACCGAATTGCTCCGACGGTCATATTTTTGACCGTTGGCGGTCGACCGGCCGGTCGACCGCATGCCTGTCAGGCTGACAGATCAGCCAACAGCTAGTTTTCTGTTTGGGCTATAAATACCCATTTCTTGGGGGGTTTGGCTAAGATTTTCTAGAGCAAAAATTTCCCATTCTCTGGTTTTAAAAACAAGTTTTCAAAAGTGTTAAAGAGCCAAAAGATCAATTTGTTTATTTTTAAGTGTTTGTTATTTCAAAGAAAATAGGTTTTTGGGAATTGGTTTCTTGTTCTTCATTTCTGTATCAATTTGATATTTTTTCCAAGAGTTTTTCTTTGATCAAAACACTTAATTTTCCCACACTTGAGCTTATCTTCTTCCCTATTCTATTAGGATCTTGTTTTGTGGAAAAAAGAGATTGTTTGTGTTTGAAAGAAACCACTAGTTGTATACACCCTTACTTTTTGTTGTACCTCTTTGGTAGAGGTTGATCGGGTAATTGGTTTGCTCTCTCTTTGGTAGAGGTTGAGGCTTGTGATTTGCTCCCTCTATGAGAGGTGGAGATTAGTTGTAACCCTCTTCGGTAGAGGTGTTGTGGTTGTTTGGCTATGGGCCTACCCCTCGGTTGTGAGGCGGTGTTTAAGTAAGAGGAGTTCGGTAGTGAGGCGGTGTTTGAGAGATGAGTTCGGTACTCCCTTGTTGTAAAAATCTTCTCGGTGAAGGTTCCCTCGGTGGACAAGATAGTGGGTTAGAAATCCTTCTCGGTGAAGGCGGGGACGTAGAGCTAGGG